>OU342742.1:533903586-534187652 GCA_910589775.1 Avena eriantha | reverse complement strand
CTTATGATGGTTCGTAGCATGGAAAACAAAAAATTTCTACCGCAAGAACGAACAAAACCTAGATCTAATCTAGATAAAAGCCAAGATCTAATCTATTAGACATGAGCAACGAGATAGATAGGAACTAACCCTCGTAGATCCAAAAGCGTTAACGAGATTAGATCTCGTGGTTGATGTAGTCGATCACTTGCCGATCTCAAGATCGTGTGGACGATCCTTTCGGCGTCGCGTTCCAGCAACGCTTCCGCAGTCGGTCAAGTGGACGATCCTTCCGGCACCGCGATTCGGCAGCGCTTCCGCAGTCGGTCACACGTGCGGAGTCGAAGCAGACCTTCCTCTCCTCGTTCCAGCGAGCAGCGGAGGTAGTAGATCTTCTCCACGGAATCCCAGCAGCACGACGGCGTGGTGGTGGAGTAGAGAATTCTGCAGGGCTTCGCCTATGCCTATGCAGAAGAAGGTGGAGGAGAGAGGCGGCAGAGATTGGGTGTTATGAGAGCAGGGGAGGAGGGGGCGCCCCTGCCCTTCTATTTAAGGGGGGGGGGGAGGGCGCCTTGGGGAGGGGGAGTCCTACAAGGACTCCCCTCCTCTAGGCCGGCGGATTGGGGAGTGGGGGGAGGAGTCCTCCTCCCACACGACTCCTAGTCTTGACCCACCAGGACTCCTTGATCCCTATCTTGATTTTCAAGCAAACTCCAAGATATCTTCTAGAACCTTCCAGAACATTCCGAAACCTTCTAGAATCCTCATACAAACACTCTGGAACATATCCTAACTCAGAAAATGATCCCCTATATATGAATCTTATTCTCCGGACCATTCCGGATCTCCTCGTGATGTCCTGAATCCAATCCAAGACTCCGAACAACATTCGGTCTCCAACGCACATTCCATATCTACTTAAAACAACTTCGAACCTTAAGTGTGTCACCCTACGGTTCGTGAATATGTAGACATGATAGAGACACATCTCCTATCAATAACCATCAGCCGGACCTGGAGATCCATAATGGCTCCCACATACTCAACGATGACTTTGCGATCGATTGAACCACTTACATACGAAACTAATCCCCTTTGTCTCGCGATACTATACTTATCCGAGGTTTGATCATCGGTATCTCCATACCTAGTTCTACCTCGTTACTGATAAGTACTCTTTACTCGTTCCGTGATATGTCATCCCTTGTGACCCAGTCACATGCTTGCAAGCTAAGTAGATGACATTCCACCGAGAGGGCCCAGAGCATATCTATCCGTCATATGGATGGACAAATCCCAATCTTGGTTCATGCGCTTCAACACATACTTTCAGAATACCCAATGACACTTTTATAACCACCCAGTTACGAAGCGGCGTTTGATGTCATCAAAGTATCCATCCGGTGATGGTGATTAACATAACCTCATGGTCGAAGGAATAGGTTACTATCTATTTGAAAGCTTACAGCAATACAAACTTAATGACTTGATCTTATGCTATGCTTACTATGGGTGTGTGTCCATCACATCATTCTCCTAATGATATAACCTTGTTATTAATCACATCCTAATGTCCATGATCAGGAAACCATGATCATCAATTAATCAACAAGCTAGTTTAATAAGAGGCTTACTAGGGACTCTCTTATGTTTACAAAACACACAAGTATTAGTGTTTCCTAATAATACAATTATAGCATGTGATGTAAAAATTCATCATAAACACAAAGATATAATAATAATCACTTTTATTATTGCCTCTTGGGCATATCTCCAACAGTCTCCCACTTGCACTAGAGTCAATAATCTAGATTACATAGTAATATACCTAACACCCATGGCGTTTTGGTGTTGGTCATGCTTTGCCCTAGGGAGAGGTTTAGTCAACGGATCTGCCACATTCAGATCAGTGTGTACTTTGCAAATCTTTATGTCACCATCTCGGACATACTCGCGAATAGCGTGGAAGCGTAGCTTGATGTGCTTTAGCTTGCTATGTGACCTTGGCTCCTACGCATTAGCTATGGCACCTGTGTTGTCACAGTAGATGGCCATCGGGTCCAACGCACTGGGAACCACGCCGAGTTCAGTAATGAATTCCTTCATCCAAACGGCTTCTTGTGCAGCCTCCGAAGCAGCTATGTATTCCGATTCAGTTGAAGATTTCACCACAACGCTTTGCTTCGCACTCCTCCAGCTCACTACAGCACCATTCAAAATAAATACGTATCCCAATTGTGACTTCAAGTCATCCGGATCGGTGTTCCAACTAGCATCGGTGTAACCGTTTACAACAAGCTGTTCATCACCTCCATAAGAAAGAACCATATCCTTAGTCCTATTTAGGTACTTTAGGATATTTTTGACCGCTGTCCAGTGCTCCATTCCAGGATCACTTTGATATCTGCTAGTCAAACTAACAGCATGTGCTATATCCGGTCTTGTACACAACATGGCATACATGATAGAACTTATGGCTGAGGCATAGGGAATATTATTCATTTTCTCTCTATCTTCTGCCATAGCTGGACTTTGAGTCTTACTCAAGGTCTTAACTGACAACATGGGCACGAACCCTTTCTTGCTATCTTCCATTCTAAACTTCTTTAGAACTTTGTCCAAGTATGTACTTTGTGAAAGCGCTATTAGGCGTCTTGATCTATCTCTATAAATCTTGATGCCTAGAATATATGCCGCTTCGCCAAGATCCTTCATTGAAAAACTATTATTCAAATAGGTTTTGACGCTATTAAGAAGTTCTATATCATTCCCAATCAACAATATGTCATCTACATACAGTACTAGGAATGCTACAGAGCTCCCACACACTTTCTTGTAAATACAAGCTTCTCCATAAGTTTGTATAAATCCAAAGTTTTTGATTACTTTATCAAAACGTTGATTCCAACTCCGGGATGCTTGCTTCAGTCCATAAATGGAGCGCTGAAGCTTGCATACCTTGTCAGCATCTTTAGGATCGACAAAACCCTTGGGTTGTACCATATACAACTCTTCCTCAATGTCACCATTAAGGAACGCCGTTTTGACATCCATCTGCCAAATCTCATAATCGAAATGTGCAGTAATTGCTAACAAAATCCTCACAGACTTTAGCTTCGCTACTGGTGAGAATGTCTCATCATAGTCAACTCCTTGAATTTGTCGGAACCCTTTCGTGACAAGTCGAGCTTTATAGACGGTAACATTACCATCAGCATCTATTTTTCTCTTGAAAATCCATTTGTTCTCGACAGCCTTACGACCATCCGGTAAGTCCACCAAAGTCCACACTTGGTTTTCGTACATGGATCCCATTTCGGATTTCATGGCTTCTAGCCATTTGTCGGAATCTGGGCTCACCATAGCTTCTTCATACGTCGCAGGGTCATCAGCGTTGTCAACCAACATGACGTTCAAGGCAGAGTCATACCAATCAGGAGTGGTACGAACCCTCGTTGATCTGCGAGGTTCAGCAGTAACTTCGTTTGAAGTTTCATGATCATTATCATTAGCTTCCTCTCCAATTGGTGCAGGCGGCACAAAAACATCTTCCGGTGCTGCGCTACTCTCAAATCCGAGAGAAGGTTCAATAACCTCATCGAGTTCTACTTTCCTTCCAGTCACCTCCTTCGAGAGAAACTCCTTCTCAAGAAAGGATCCATTCTTTGCAACAAAAACTTTGCCTTCGGATCTATGATAGAAGGTATACCCAATTGTTTCTTTAGGGTATCCTATGAAGACGCATTTCTCCGCTTTGGGTTCTAGCTTATCAGGTTGTAACTTCTTTACATATGCTTCGCAACCCCAAACTTTAAGGAACGACAACTTAGGTTTCTTACCAAACCACAATTCGTATGGTGTCGTTTCAACGGATTTAGATGGTGCCCTATTTAAAGTGAATGCGGCTGTCTCTAATGCATAGCCCCAAAATGATAATGGTAAATCTGTAAGAGACATCATAGACCGAACCATATCTAAGAGAGTTCGATTACGACGTTCGGACACACCATTACGTTGTGGTGTTCCCGGCGGTGTCAACTGCGAAAGCATTCCACATTTCTTTAAATGCATGCTAAACTCATAACTCAGATATTCACCTCCGTGATCAGAACGCAGAAATTTAATCTTCTTGTTACGATGATTTTCCACTTCACTTTGAAATTCCTTAAACTTCTCAAAAGTTTCGGACTTATGTTTCATAAAGTAGACATACCCATATCTACTCAAGTCATCCGTGAAAGTGAGAACATAACGATATCCACCACGCGATGCTACACTCATTGGACCGCACACATCGGTATGTATTATTTACAATAAGTCTGTAGCTCGCTCCATTGTACCAGAGAATGGAGTCTTAGTCATTTTTCCCATTAGACATGCTTCGCATCTTTCATGTGATTCAAAATCAAGTGATTCAAGAAGTCCATCAGAATGGAGTTTCTTCATACGCTTCACTCCAATGTGACCAAGACGACAGTGCCACATGTATGTAGAATTATCATTCAATTTTATTCGTTTAGCATCTATGTTGTGAACATGTGTATCACTACTATCGAGATTCAGTAAGAATAAACCATTCATCTCAGGTGCATTACCATAAAAGATATTACTCATATAAATCGAACAACCTTTATTCTCAGACTTAAAAGAGTAACCGTCTCGCAATAAACAGGATCCAGATATAATGTTCATGCTTAACGCAGGCACCAAATAACAATTATTTAAATTTAAAACTAATCCCGAAGGTAGATGTAGAGGGAGCGTGCCGACGGCGATCACATCAACCTTGGAGCCATTTCCAACGCGCATCGTCACCTCGTCTCTTGCCAGTCTTCATTTATTCCGCAGCTCCTGTTTCGAGTTACAAATATGAGTAACCGAACCAGTATCAAATACCCAGGCACTACTACGATTACTAGTAAGATACACATCTATAACACATATATCAAATATACCTTTCTTCTTGATGTTGCCGTTCTTCAGATTTGCCAGGTACTTGGGGCAGTTACGCTTCCAGTGACCAGCTCCCTTGCAGTAGAAGCACTCAGTTTCAGGTTTAGGACCAGCCTTGGGCTTCTTAGCAGGTGCGGCAGCTTTCTTGCCGTCCTTCTTGAAGTTGCCCTTGTTCTTAGGCTTGCCCCGTTTCTTGAAATTGGTGGTCTTATTGACCATCAACACTTGGTGCTCCTTCTTGATCTCCACTTCAGCAGTTTTCAGCATGGACGACAGTTCAGGCAACGTCTTGTTCATGCAGTGCATGTTGTAGTTCATCACAAAGTTCTTGTAACTTGGTGGCAGTGATTGAAGGAGACGGTGAATCCCCAATTCATTAGGAATCGATATTCCCAACTCTTGGAGCTTCTTTACGTACCCAGACATGGTGAGCACGTGCTCGCTAACGGAGCTTCCTTCTTCCATCTTACAGTTAAAGAACTTTTTGGAGGCCTCATAGCTCTCCATGGCCGCGCGAGTCTCAAAAATTAGCCTGAGCTCCTTAATGATCTCGAACGGGTCGTGGTGCTCAAAACGCTGTTGGAGCTCCACTTCTAAACCGTACAGGATGGCACACTGAACTGTGGAGTAATGATTCTTCCGAGTGGCGAAAACATTCTTTTCGTCATCGGTGGCATTATCTGCAGGTGGGTCACCTAGCGGTGCATCGAGCACATAGGTCAACTGACCAGCCCTGAGGACGATCTTCAGTCCACGGAACCAGTCCGTGAAATTGCTTCCATTGTTTTTAAGCTTTTCTTTCTCTAGGAACGCATTGAAATTGATGGAGGGGGTCGCCATAATCTACAACAATTTGCAAGTAGTTTAGACTAAGTTTATGACAAATTGAGTTCAAATTTAATTCTTAAACTAACTAGGTGAACTCCCACTCAAAACAACATCCCTCACATTGTCTTAGTGATTACACGAACCAAGTCCACTACACCAAGTCCGATCTTCACGAGAGAAGATGTAGTTTCATCGGCGAACAATCTACATGTTCATCATATCAATTATATGACTCATGCTCTACCTTTCGGTATTCCGTGTTCCGAGACCATGTCTGTACATGCTAGGCTCGTCAAGATAACCTTAGTTTCCGCATGTGCAAATCTGGCTTGCACTCGTTGTATGCACACGTAGAATCTATCACATCCGATCATCACGAGATGCTTCGAAACGACGAGTCTTAGCAACGGTGCCAACTAAGGGTGAACACTTTATTTCTTGATATTTAGTGAGAGGGATCATCTTATAATGCTACCGTCGCGATCTAAGCAATACAAGATGCATAAAGGATTAACATCACAGGCAATTCATAATTAGTGTGATATGATATGGCCTTTTCTTCTTGCGCCTTTGATCTCCATCTCCAAAGCATGAACGTGATCTCCATCATCACCAGCATTGCGTCAAGGTCAGTGGCGCCGCTTCATGGTTGTCCATCATCACCAGCAACTATTACAACTACTTGGAATAAAGCTATTACAAGATGAATAGACACGCGGGTCTTAACAGAATTAAAGACAACCATTAGGCTCCTGCCGGTTGCCATATTACAACAAGGATCATTGCATACATCAAATACAATCACAATCACATGATGGCCATATCACATCACAAAACCCCTGCAAAAACAAGTTAGACGCCTCTAATTTTCTTTGCATGTTTTACGTGGTTTGGGGATTTCGCATAAGACCGATCTTACCTACGAACAAGGACCACAACGTTGATACAAGTGTTGTCAAGATGCTCATTGTAAATTGAATCTTAACTATGGTAGGAGAGACAGACACCCGCAAAGCCACTTGTGCAAAGAAAGTTGCACGTCAAGCGTGGAGCAAGTCTCATGTGCGATGACATGTAATGTTAGCCCGAGCCGCTTCATCCCACCATGCCGCAAGATGCAAAGTACACGCTAAGTCACCGACAACAAAAGCATCAACGCCTACAAAAACATTGTGTTCTACTCGTGCAACAGATCTACGCATAGATACGGCTCTGATACCACTAATGGGTTCGTAGCATGGAAAACAAAAAATTTCTACCGCAAGAACGAACAAAACCTAGATCTAATCTAGATAAAAGCCAAGATCTAATCTATTAAACATGAGCAACGAGATAGATAGGAACTAACCCTCGTAGATCCGAAAGCGTTAACGAGATTAGATCTCGTGGTTGATGTAGTCGATCACTTGCCGATCTCAAGATCGTGTGGACGATCCTTTCGGCGTCGCGTTCCAGCAGCGCTTCCGCAGTCGGTCAAGTGGACGATCCTTCCGGCGCCGCGATTCGGCAGCGCTTCCGCAGTCGGTCACACGTGCGGAGTCGAAGCAGACCTTCCTCTCCCCGTTCCAGCGAGCAGCGGAGGTAGTAGATCTTCTCCACGGAATCCCAGCAGCACGACGGCGTGGTGGTGGTGGTGGTGGAGTAGAGAATTCTGCAGGGCTTTGCCTATGCCTGTGCAGAAGATGGTGGAGGAGAGAGGCGGCAGAGATTGGGTGTTATGAGAGCAGGGGAGGAGGGGGTGCCCCTGCCCTTCTATTTAAGGGGGGGAGGGCGCCTTGGGGAGGGGGAGTCCTACAAGGACTCCCCTCCTCTAGGCCGGCGGATTGGGGAGTGGGGGGAGGAGTCCTCCTCCCCCATGACTCCTAGTCTTGACCCACCAGGACTCCTTGATCCCTATCTTGATTTTCAAGAAAACTCCAAGATATCTTCTAGAACCTTTCGGAACATTCCGAAACCTTCTAGAATCCTCATACAAACACTCCGAAACATATCCTAACTCAGAAAATGATCCCCTATATATGAATCTTATTCTCCGGACCATTCCGGATCTCCTCGTGATGTCCTGAATCCAATCCGAGACTCCGAACAACATTCGGTCTCCAACGCACATTCCATATCTACTTAAAACAACTTCGAACCTTAAGTGTGTCACCCTACGGTTCGTGAATATGTAGACATGATAGAGACACATCTCCTATCAATAACCATCAGCCGGACCTGGAGATCCATAATGGCTCCCACATACTCAACGATGACTTTGCGATCGATTGAACCACTTACATACGAAACTAATCCCCTTTGTCTCGCGATACTATACTTATCCGAGGTTTGATCATCGGTATCTCCATACCTAGTTCTACCTCGTTACTGATAAGTACTCTTTACTCGTTCCGTGATATGTCATCCCTTGTGACCCAGTCACATGCTTGCAAGCTAAGTAGATGACATTCCACCGAGAGGGCCCAGAGCATATCTATCCGTCATATGGATGGACAAATCCCAATCTTGGTTCATGCGCTTCAACACATACTTTCAGAATACCCAATGACACTTTTATAACCACCCAGTTACGAAGCGGCGTTTGATGTCATCAAAGTATCCATCCGGTGATGGTGATTAACATAACCTCATGGTCGAAGGAATAGGTTACTATCTATTTGAAAGCTTACAGCAATACAAACTTAATGACTTGATCTTATGCTATGCTTACTATGGGTGTGTGTCCATCACATCATTCTCCTAATGATATAACCTTGTTATTAATCACATCCTAATGTCCATGATCAGGAAACCATGATCATCAATTAATCAACAAGCTAGTTTAATAAGAGGCTTACTAGGGACTCTCTTATGTTTACAAAACACACATGTATTAGTGTTTCCTAATAATACAATTATAGCATGGGATGCAAACATTCATCATAAACACAAAGATATAATAATAATCACTTTTATTATTGCCTCTTGGGCATATCTCCAACAGTGACCATGTGTTAGATTGTCTTCATCTTGATGTTGGGAAAAGTCGACCTCCCAATATTTGCCTCTTATGGGGACTTGATGTAGGGAACTACTTGTTGGTAGACGGAGGTGTGTTAGCACTTACAGTGACTATAAAGCTGTTGGCACCCCTTACGTATGAACTTGGGAACCGAGGAAACTCACGGAACACTATCCATGGTATGGGATATGTCCTACGGGATTAAGTCCCTTAATACCGCAGTAATTTGATTGATGTCGATTGATGACTATTGTGGTTATGAGGATGATGTGAGAAGTGGTTGCTGCCTATTTGTCCAAATACGGAGTTCCTCCCACACATACATAGTTGAGAATGTTCATGAAGGGTTCGCAGCATAGAAAACAAAAAAATTCCTACGATGAGAACTATACGCCAAGATCTATCTACTAGATACAAGCAACGGGTGGATACACATCCATGGAGAACTTAGCCTCGAAGAAAACAAAGTTTTGTTAACGAGTAGGAACTCGTGGATGATGTAGTCTTATGCTTGCTGATCTCAAGATTGTGTGGAAGTCCTAGCGCCGCAAACCAGCAGCGCATCCGCACTCGCACACATGTTCAGGCCACCAAACAACCTCCGCCTCCTCGCTCCAGCGATGCAGCGGAAGAAGCAACTCCTTCCAGACGAAATGCCTATAGGAACATGTATCTCACTAACTCGAGACCATGGGGGAATAATTCTAGAGGGGGAGAGAGATCCTTCACGAGGAGGTGTGTGGAAGAAGGGTGAGAGGGGTGGCCTTTTATAGGAGGAGGGGGTACCCCTCCCCATGGCCGGTGCCCCATGGGGGGTGATCCCTCACCTCCCCCATTCATGTGGTGGTAACCCCCTCCACATAAAAGTGTCCCTTAACATTCCTTTTTAAAGTCTTTACTTTAAATGCATTAAATTTCTCCAAATTTAATGCTCTCTCATTTAATAAAACTCTTTTATTAAATTTATTCAGAATTTTGTTAATTACTTTAATTAACAAACATTGACCTAAAACCCCTTGCAACATTTCAATTTTACATGCAGAACCAGTTTCAGCAATTTCACCCGAAACAGTTTTGGTGTCTATTGAAATAATTCCAGCGCTTTGTAATTCATTCGGCTGAAACACATTTGCTCCAAATGGTGTTGGTGTCCCTTAAGTGTGTCACCCTATGGTTCATGAATAATCGAGACATGATCAAGACCCCTCTCAGATCAATAATCAGAAGTGGGACCTGGAGATCCATACTGACTCCTACACATTCTACGATGACTTATGTGATTGTGAGAACCTTAAACGCTGGTAACTAAATCTCTTTGTCTCGCGATATATTACATGTCCGAGATTCGATCATCGGTATCTCCATACCTAGTTTGATATCGTTACCAACATGTACTCTTTTCTCGTTCCCGTGATATAACATTCTAGTGATCTCATCACTTGCTTGCAAGCTAACCAATGTGATATCACCGAGAGGGCCCAGAGAATATCTATTCGTCACCGGGATGGAAAAATCCCACTCTTGATCCATGAGCTTCTACATAACACTTTTGTAGCACTGAACCCACCTTCATAATCACCCTTTCACGGTGCGACGTTTGATGTTATCAAGATACTCTTCCAGTGTTAGTGATTAACATGATCTCATGGTCTAAGGACTAGGATTACTTTGTTAGATGTTATAGCAATATAAACACAATGACTTTGATCGTAATGCTATACTTCGGATGAATGTTCATCACATCATTCCACTAATGATCTGACCTCGTTGTTAACAACATCCAATGTCGATGATCAAGGAACCTTGATCATCTTGTTAATCAACGAGCTAGTTTATAAGAGAGGCATAACTAGGAACTTTCCTTTTGTTTATTAAACACACATGTATTAACGTTTCCAAATTAATACAATTATAGCATGCAAAATAAACATCTATCATATACTTGGAATATGTATAATAACAACTTTATTATTGCCTCTCAGGGCATATTCCCTCCAGTCTCCCACTTGCACTAGAGACAATAATCTAGTTACATGGTGATAAATCTAACACCCATGGAGTTCTGGTGTTGATCATGTTTTGCTCTAGGGAGAGTTTTAGTCAACGGATCTGCTACATTGAGATCGTATGTACTTTACAAAGCTTTATATCTCCATCCTTAACATGCTCACAGATGGAGTAAAACCGGCGCTTAATATGTTTGGAATTCTTGTGAGACCTTGATTCCTTTGCGTTGGCCATGGCTCCATTGTTGTCACAATAGATCACCATTGGATCCAACGCACTAGGAACCACACCCAGTTCAGTAATGAACTCCTTCATCCAAACCGCTTCCTGTGCTGCTTCTGAAGTAGCAATATATTCCGCCTCTGTTGTTGACCTTGTTACCATGGGTTGTTTGGAGCTCCTCCAACTAACTGCTGCTCCATTCATGAGAAATGCGTATCCGGATTGAGACTGAGAGTCGTTCAGATCAGTGTCAAAGCTAGCATTGACATAACAATTAGCAACCAACTCTTCTTCACCTCCGTATACAAGAAACATTTCCTTAGTTCTTCTCAAGTACTTAAGGATATTCTTGACCGCTATCCAGTGTTCCAAACCTGGATCAGATTGGTACCTACTAGTCAAACTAATAGCATGTGCCACATCCGGTCTTGCACATAGCATGGCGTACATTATAGAGCCTATGGCTGAAGCATAGGGGATCTTATCCATTATCTCTCTTTCTTCCGCCGTAGCCATACTTTGAGTCTTACTCAATGTCTTGCCTTGCAACATAGGTAAGAACCCCTTCTTACTTTTGTCCATTTTAAACTTCTTTAAAATCTTATCAAGGTATGTACTTTGCGATAGCCCTATTAGGCGTCTTGATCTATCTCTATAGATCTTTATGCCTAATATATATGTGCTTCACCAAGGTCTTTCATAGAAAATTTGCTGTTTAGATAACTTTTAACACTGTTTAAAAGATCCATATCATTTCCAATCAATAATATAGCATCCACATATAATATTAGAAATGCCACATTGCTCCCACTCACTTTCTTGTAAATACAAGCCTCTCCATAAGTTTGGACAAATCCAAACTCTTTGATCACCTCATCAAAGCGGAGATTCCAACTGTGTGATGCCTGCTTCAGTCCATAGATGGATCGCTGAAGCTTGCACACCTTGTTAGAATCCTTAGAATCGACAAAACCCTTTGGTTGTATCATATACAACTCTTCTTCAATGTTACCATTGAGGAACGTAGTTTTGACATCCATTTGCCATATTTCATAATCGAAATAACATCAATTGCTAACATAATCCTAAATGATTTTAGCATCACTATGGGAGAGAATGTCTCATCGTAGTCAACTCCTTGAATTTGTCGAAACCCTTTTGCGACTAGTCGAGCTTTATAGATGGTTACATGACCATCATCATCAGTTTTTCTTTTGAAAATCCATTTATTCTCAACGGCCTTTTGGTCCTGAGGTAAGTCCTCCAAGGTCCAAACCTGGTTTTCGTACATGGATTCCATCTCGGATTTCATGGCTTCTAGCCATTTGGTGGAATCCAGGCTCATCATCGCTTCTTCATACATCGCAGGGTCATCTATTTCATCAACCATGAAATTTACAACAGGATTCCCGTACAGTTCAGGAGCTGCATGTGTCCTGCTTGACCTGCGACATTCAGTAGTGTCATCTTTCAGAGTTTCATGATCATTATCATTAGTTCCTTCTTCATTTGGTGAAGTCAACCCCAGAATGACTTCCGGTGCGGTGCCACTCGCCATTTCATGAAGAGAAGGTTCAGTAACCTCTTCGAGTTCTACCTTTCGACTACTCACACCTTTCGCGAGAAATTCTTTCTCTAGAAAGGATCCATTCTTGGCAACGAAACCCTTGCCCTCGGATCTGTGATAGAAGGAATACCCAATTGTTTCTTTAGGGTATCCTATGAAGACGCATTTTTCCGCTTTGGGCTCGAGTTTATCCGGTTGAAGTTTCTTCACATAAACATCGCATCCCCAAACTTTAAGAAATGATGCTTAGGTTTGTTTCCAAACCATAATTCATACGGTGTCATTTTGGCGGATTTAGGTGGTGCCTGATTTAAAGTGAATGCAGCGGTTTCCAGTGCATAACCTCAAAATGACAGTGGCAAGTCAGTCAGAGACATCATAGATTGAACCATATCCAATAGAGTACGATTACGACGTTCCGATACACCATTACGTTGTGGTGTTCTGGCAGGCGTGAGTTGTGAAACTATTCCACACTCTTTCATGTGTGTGCTAAACTTGTAACTTAGATACTCACCTCCACGGTCAGACCGCAAAAATTTGATCTTTCTATTACGATGATTTTCCACTTCATTTTGAAATTCCTTGAACTTTTCAAAGGTTTCAGACTTATGTTTCATCAAATAGATATACTCGTATCTACTCAAATCATCCGTGAAAGTAACAAAATAACGATATCCACCTCGCGCCGACACACTCATTGGACCGCATACATCAGTATGTATGATTTCCAATAAATCTGTCGCCCGTTCCATTGAACTGGAAAATGACGTTCTAGTCATCTTGACCATAAGGCATGGCTCACATGTATCAAATGATTCCAAAAGTCCATCAGAATGGAGTTTCTTCATGCGTTTAACACCAATATGATCTAGACGGTAGTGCCACATATATGTAGATATATCATTATTAAGTTTAATTCTTTTAGTATCAACATTATGGAAGTGCGTTTTGAGTACTATCGAGATTCAACAGAAATAAAACATTCATCACAGGTGCATGACCATAAAAGATATTATCCATATAAATCGAACAACCATTGTTTTCGGATTTAAACGAATAACCACATTGCATCAAACAAGATCCAGATATAATGTTCATGCTCAGTGCAGGCACCAAATAACAATTATTTAGGTTTATAACTAATCCCGATGGTAGGTGGAGAGGCAGCGTTTCGACAACGATCACATCAACTCTTGATCCATTGCCGACACGCATCTTGACCTCATCCCTTGCTAGCGGTCCCTTGTTCCGTAGACCCTGATTCGAGTTACATATGTTAGCAACCGATCCGGTATCAAATACCCAAGTGCTACTGCGAGTACTAGTCAAGTATACATCAATAACATGTATATCATATATACCTTTGTTTGCCTTGCCGGCTTTATTGTCCGCCAAAAACTTGGGGTAGTTGTGCTTCCAATGGCCAGTCCCCTTACAATAGTAGCACTCGGTATCAGACTTAGGGCCAGCCCGGGATTTCTTTTCAGGCGCAGCAACAAATTTGCCGCCCTTCTTTCCCTTCTGTTTACCCTTCTTGTATTTCTTGAAACCAGTGGTCCTATTGACCATCAACACTTGATGTTCTTTCCTAATCTCCACTTCTGCAGTCTTAAGCATTGACAAAAGCTCGGGGAGAGTCTTCTTGATGCCCTGCATGTTATAGTTCATCACGAAGCTCTTGTAGCTAGGTGGCAGAGATTGGAGAACATGATGTATGCCTAAATCAATGGGAAACATTATTCCCAAGGACACAAGCTTATTGGCGTACCTAGACATTTTGAGTACGTGCTCACTTACAGAGCTATGCTCTTCCATCATGTAGCTAAAGAACTTTTCTGAAGCACTATAACTCTCAACCGGAGCATGGGTATCGAAAATCATTTTCAATTCACCCAAGGTATCAAAGGCATTGCAATTTTCGAAACGCTTTCGAAGTTCTGGCTCTAGCCCATATAGTATGCCGTAATGAACTAAGTTGTGGTCCTCCTAACGAGTCACATAGACATTATTTTACTCATCAGGGGCGTTAGGAGCTGGTGGGGGCCCTAGCGGCGCTTCTAGCACATATTTCTTTTGTTCAACAAAGAGGAGAATCCTCAAATTCATAGCCTAGTTGGTGAAGTTGCTACCATTCGCAGCAAGTTTCTCTTTCTCCAACACATTGAAATTAAAAGCAGGTGGTGCCATCGACAGCAGAATTTGTAAAGTTTATTTAGACTAAGTTTATGATAGATTGATTTCAACTAAACTCCCACTCAAAAACAACATCCCTCGTGTCTTTTGGTGATTACATGAACCAAATCCACTACACCAAGTCCGATCATCACATGAGTCGGTGTAGCTTCAAAGGCGAGCATCTATATGTGCATCATATCAACTATATGACTCATGCTTAACCTTTCGGTCTGTGTTCCGAGGCCACGTCTGTACATGCTAGGCTCGCCAAGTAAGAACCTTAGTACTCGCGTGTGTAAAACTGTCTTACACCCGAAATATGATCGTGGATTCTAGTACACCCAATCATCACATGATGTCTTGAAGCGGCGAAACATAAACGGTGCATACTTAAGGAAGACCACATTTTTATCTTGATATTTAAATGAGGGATCATCTTATAACGCTACTAAAACGCCAAACTAGCAATATAAGATGTGAACATCATATGTGTAAAGTGAAATGATATGGTTCTTGCATTTGATCACTATCATATGCATCGTGGTATGATCTCTATCGTTCCTTTGTGTGTAAGGCCAAGGTCTATGGAACTTACACGTTAAGTGTGTGGTAAGTGTATCAACTATACATCAACTCACAACAATACCATATCATGACACAAGCCCATCAATGATCTAAACTAGACGCCTCTAATTTATCAATTGCAAGTTTTACGTGGCTTAGGGCTTTCGAAGATAGAACCGTTCTTACCTACGAACATGGAACCAAAACGATGATAACCAAATTATTAGCAACTCGTTGTAAATCAGATATTCACCCGCCAGCCACTTATTCAAAACTAGTTGCATGTCAGTCGTGGAACTGGTCCCATGTGCGATGACATGTAAGGTTGGTCTGGGCCGCTTCATCCCACTATGCCACCAATATCCAAAGTACATATAAGAAGCAATAACATGATCATCACCACCCACATACTCTTAGGTGCTCTACCCGTGCAAAGCACCTACGCATAGATCAGATTCTTATACCACTGAAGGGTTCACAACATAGAAAACAAAAACTTTCCTACGATGAGAACTATACGCCAAGATCTATCTACTAGATACAAGCAATGGGTGGATATACATCCATGGAGAACTTACCCTCAAAGACAACAAAGTTTTATTAATGAGTAGGAACTCATGGATGATGTAGTCATACCTTACTGATCTCAAGATCGTGTGTAAGTCCTAGCGTCGCAAACCAGCAGCGCATCCGCACTCGCACACAAGTTTAGGCCACCGAACAACCTCCGCCTCATCTCTCTAGCGATGCAACGGAAGAAGCAACTCCTTCCAGACAAAATGCCACCGGGAACATGTATCTCTCTAATCCGAGACCATGGGGGAATAATTCTAGAGGGGGAGAGAGATCCTTCACGAGGATGTGTGTGGAAGAATGGTGAGAGGGGTGGCCTTTTATAGGAGGAGGGGGTACCCCTCCCCATGGCCGGTGCCCCATGGGGGGTGATCCCTCACCTCCCCCATTCATGTGGTGGTAACCCCCTCCACATAAAAGTGTCCCTTAACATTCCTTTTTAAAGTCTTTATTTAAATGCATTAAATTTCTCCAAATGTAATGCTCTCTCATTTAATAAAACTCTTTTATTAAATTTATTCAGAATTTTGTTAATTACTTTAATTAACAAACATTCACCTAAAACCCTTGCAACATTTCAATTTTACATGCAGAACCAGTTTCAGCAATTTCACCCGAAACAGTTTTGGTGTCTATTGAAATAATTCCAGCGCTTTGTAATTCATTCGGCTGAAACACATTTGCTCCAAATGGTGTTGGTGTCCCTTAAATGTGTCACCCTATGGTTCATGAATAATCCAGACATGATCAAGACCCCTCTCAGATCAATAATCAGAAGTGGGACCTGGAGATCCATACTGACTCCTACACATTCTACGATGACTTATGTGATTGTGAGAACCTTAAACGCTGGTAACTAAATCTCTTTGTATCGCGATATATTACATGTCCGAGATTCGATCATCGGTATCTCCATACCTAGTTTGATATCCTTACCAACATGTACTCTTTTCTCGTTCCCGTGATATAACATTCTAGTGATCTCATCACTTGCTTGCAAGCTAACCAATGTGATATCACCGAGAGGGCCCAGAGAATATCTATTCGTCATCGGGATGGAAAAATCCCACTCTTGATCCATGAGCTTCTACATAACACTTTTGTAGCACTGAACCCACCTTTATAATCACCCTTTCACGGTGCGACGTTTGATGTTATCAAGATACTCTTCCAGTGTTAGTGATTAACATGATCTCATGGTCTAAGGACTAGGATTACTTTGTTAGATGTTATAGAAATATAAACACAATGATTTTGATCGTAATGCTATACTTCGGATGAACGTTCATCACATCATTCCACTAATGATCTGACCTCGTTATTAACAACATCCAATGTCCATGATCAGGAAACCTTGATCATCTTGTTAATCAACGAGCTAGTTTATAAGAGAGGCATAACCAGGAACTTTCCTTTTATTTATTAAACACACATGTATTAACGTTTCCAAATTAATACAATTATAGCATGCAGAATAAACATCTATCATATACTTGGAATATGTATAATAACAACTTTATTATTGCCTCTCAGGGCATATTCCCTTCAGTTCATGATAATAATATTTACCTTAATTATTTATAATGCTAGAGGTGTATCCGCTACTCCCTGAGAACACCTTTTTCCCATTGTAGTTCCAATCTTTTTTACATACGCGATACTTAATTTCTGTGTTAAGTTGTTTTACTTTACTTATTGTTCTATTATACAAAAAACCCCAAAACACCTTTTTCACAATACTCGCATTTTATCTTGTTACTTAGAACTTTATTTAAAATTTCTATTGTAGTATTTATTTCAAGAGTTATTAAACTTCAGACTCCTGCTCCCTATGGGATCGATATCTTTATTTCGAAACTAGCTACAAATGATCTGTGCACTTGCAGTCATCAAGCTATTTTCTGGAGCCGTTGCCGGGGAGCTAAGCGCTGTAGGTATTTTAGTTTTTGCTTATTTATTTTTGTCTTGCTAAGTTTTGTTTTGAGTTACAGGTTTCCACCAACATGATGGAGTTTGAGCATATGGCTAGTGCTAACCCACTGAGCCACTTTGGGAAGCCTTATGATAATAAAAGAGACAACTCCAACAAGAAGACAAGGGGGTTGAAATAAATCCTCTACTACTTGGTATTCTACACAATAATTAATTTACTGGGGATGAAGAAGATCCTGATCCATATGAGCATATTGCATGTTTCAGAATATATGTGGCACTTTCCAATTACCAGGATATACCGCTAATGAGGTAAGCGTTTCAAAATATATGTGGCACTTTCCAATTACCAGGATATACTACTAATGAGGTAAGCATTAAACTTTTTAGTCAGACTTTCACTAGTACAACTCTCTCATGGTATATATCTATACCCCAGAAGCCACTACTACTTGGGATAATTTAGCTAGCGAGTTTCTAGCAAAATATTATCCATTATCAAAATCTTTTGGAATAAGGCGTCTTATAATGACTTGGAGGAACCATCCTAATGAAGGACTATAAATGCTTATATCAAATTTAAAGATTTACTTAATCTATGTCCTCATCATGATTTGCCTGAATGGTATTTATTGCATATCTTTTATGGCGGTTTAATTAAACCTAATAAAATTGAGCTAAACTCTTTCGCGAAAGGAGCCTTTATGAATCTACCTATAACTAAAGCTTGGGCTTTACTTAATAGAATTCGAGATCATAGAGTTTCATGGAATTTTGGTCTAGGAAGCAAAGGAGGCACAGAAATAGATTATGATTATATTCATGACTATAATAAAAAGGGCCATGTTAATAATTATCTAAAGAACTTTATTTGGATTCAGATCTTGTGTTGCATGTTGTTAAAGCTTTTACAGAACACATCAAAGCTCCAAAAGAGGATTTGGTCAAGTATGATCCACCACCCGAACCTGAGAAGAAAGAAGTTAAAGCAACACTAGCCACCCTAGAACCAATATATGATATACCTTTCCCTAAAACTACACAGAAGCATATTTTTGAATATGAGCAGGTCAAAGTAGTACAGGAGAAAAATGAAGAGGGAAGTATACCTAAAGTTGAGGAACAACTGGAAGAAACCAAAGATGAAGAGGTAACCAAGGAAGCAATTATGGATATGTATGCACATTGTAACATAGTTGAACTTGATAAAGAGACTTCCGTATTGGTTGAAGGTAAAAGATGTGGGCAAGCCTATTCTTCCCTGCATATTTAAAGAAACCTCGCATTATGGTTTATGCGATCTTGGCACCGAATTTAATGTTATATATTTTGATTTTTATTTAGAAATAAAAGAAGAAATAGAACCGGCTACAATTGAAAATACTGATATGATAATCATGTTAGCCAATACAACTCTTAGAATTTCAATGGGAGTGGTTGAAGATGCAACTATCACAATTGGCAATACAAACTTTCCTATCGATTTTGTACTTGTTGATATGCTAGCTGACACTCTTTGCCCAATTATATTTGGAAGAAACTTTTTGAGTGATGTAGGTGCCAAAGTTGATTTCAAAAAGGAGATTTTGTCTCTTAAGCTTGGGGAAGTGGAAATTTTTTTCTACATTTCCAAATTTAAAGACAAACCTCTACAAATACAAGAAGAACAGAAAGAGAAAACTATTGAGGAAATGGCAGTTCTCTTCTTTAGTGATCAAAATGAAGAAATAAATGAAGACTTAAATTATGGATAAATAGTTATGGAGGACAGCTCCCTAGAAGAACTAGAAGGTGAATTTGATTCACTTCCCATTATAGGGCCTCCAACTAATGAGGCTTTCGAAGAGCCAGAAAAGAGAGGGGACAAGGAATTACCACCCCCAGAATTTAAGACCCAACGATATAATCTTAAATATAGATTTTTAGATGATACAAATAAAATTCCTATTATTATTAGTGCTAAAATTTTAGGAGATGAAGAAGGCGAACTCATGAACATATTTAAGGAGCATCACAAGGCCTTTGGGTACTCAATGGATGATTTTAAGGGCATTAGTCCCATGAAAACCGTCCATCGAATATTCATGGAGGAAGGTGCTAATCTAGTTGCAGAATTTAATAGACGACTGAAGCCTGAAATGAAGGAAGTGGTAAGAAAAGAAATATTATGCCTACTGGACACAGGTATAATCTATCCTGTGAAAGAAAGTGAATGGGTAAGTCCTGTTCATTGTGTCCCTAGGAAGGGCGGTTTTACTGTTGTTCCTAATGAAAACAATGAATTGATACCTAGTAGAACTATTGTTGGACATAGAATGTGTATAGATTTCAGGAAATTGAATAAAGAAACTAGGAAAGATCACTATCCTTTACTATTAATAGATCAAACTTTAGAGAGGTTAGCAAACGACACTCATTATTTCTACTTGGACGGATACTCTGGTTTTTCTCGAATAACTGTTCATCCTGATGACCAACTTAAAACAACTTTCATTAGCCCTTATGGTTGACATGCTTACCATCGTATGCCTTTTGGTTTATGTAATGCTCCAGCTAGTTTTCAAAGATGCATGACTTCTATTTTTGCGGATTTTATAGAACTAATAATGGAAGTATTTATGGATGACTTTCCTGTCTATAGAACTTCATTTACTAGTTGCTTGGATAATCTCAAAAGAGTTTTGCAGCGTTGCAAAGAAACCAATCTTGTTCTAAACTGGGAGAAGTGCCATTTTATGGTCAAAGAAGGTATAGTCCTTGGACATAAGGTATCAAGTAAGGGAATTGAAGTGGATAGAGCTAAGGTTGAGGCCATAGAGAGAATGCCACAACCTAGGGATATAAAATGCATAAGAAGTTTCCTTGGTCATGTGGGTTTTTATAGAAGGTTCATTAGGAATTTCTCTGAAATATCTAAACCTTTGACTAACCTTCTACAAAAGGGAGTAAGATTTAACTTTGATGGTAAATGTATTGTAGCCTTTGATAAACTCAAATATGCTTTATTCCATGCTCCTATCATTAAACCACCTATCTGGGATATGACTTTTGACTTAATATGTGAAGGTAGTGATGATGCTGTAGGAGTAACTCTGGGACAACACATAGGTCGCATATTTAATATTATACATCATGCTAGTAGAACTCTCAATAGTGCTCAAAAGAATTATCCTAAGGAGGAGAGGGAACTTTTTGCTGTATTTTTCTCTTGCGATAAATTTCGTTCTTATAGTTGATGCAAAAGTAAGAGTTCATACAGACCGTGATGGTTTAAAAGAACTCCTTGAGAGGAAAAATTATAAGCCAAGACTGATCCGTTGGATCCTTTTACTTCAAGAATTTGAGTTGCAGATTATGTAGAGGAAAGAAATAAAGATGTTGGATGCAGTGTCCATATTCACCCAGCAACACACCAATCTTATGGAGAGAAACTTTAGTCATGGTGATTTTCATTTACGAGAATTATTAAATGAACTAAGGTCAATTCCTCCAAAAGAGAAGAAGTATTTATTGTTGGAGGAGCTTGTCATCCCCAAATAAGTAAACGGTAAGTGCAAGGTAAGTGTTCTTACTCAAATAAGTGATTTGTTTTCACAAATTTTACTCCTGATTTTTTTCCTTTGAATTCCTCGTGTTTGTCTGAAGTTTCTGAAGGTTTCTACCAACTATACGGTCACAAATATACGACAGGAGAAAATTCTCCTGCCGTATAGTTGGTCGTTAAACCTTTTGTACTCTCTTTGCAAAATTGTCTAGAAACTATACGGTCGCAACTATACGGCCGGAGTGATTTTTTTCCTTTGAATTCCTCGTGTTTGTCTGAAGTTTTGGAAGGTTTCTACCAACTATACGGTCGCAAATATACGACAGGAGAAAATTCTCCTGCCGTATAGTTGGTCGTTAAACCTTTTGTACTCTCTTTGCAAAATTGTCTAGAAACTATACGGTCGGAGTAAATCCTCCCGCCGTATAGTTGGTCATTAAACTCTTAGACATTTTCGATTTTGATGTCTGGATCTATACGGTCGCAACTATATGGCTAGAGAAAATCCTCCTACCGTATAGTTGGTCGTTAAACTCTCAAACATTTTTCGATTCTCTTTTTCGTTTTTGATTTTACCAAAAAGGGGTTTTGTCGGTTCCAAGTCGGTAACTTAATTGACCTGGACACAAGATATTTGGAAATATCTGCCCGGAACCAACTATACGGCTGGAGCAATACGGGCCATGCCCATATAGTTGGTCCTTACGCAGCAGGACTCCTCCAAATCCGTGTTTTCTTTCCTTGTTTCGTTAAGATTCTTTTCTTGGGCGTGAATTTGGTGTTTCTCGCCAGTTTTACCGACCTCTGACCCCCCTTATATACTTCCATTGTGTTTCTCTCTAATCATAATCACCAGGAACCAATCTACCTCTTATTCATATGTGAGGACACACAAACCAAGGGACAGAAGCCAAGGGAAGAGGTTCCTATGGATATCGGGAGCAATAGCGAGCAATGCAACGAGATCAAGGTCGTCCCTATGGAGTTCCTTGACACCGACAATGAACGTCGGAAGAGGGATTTGAAAGCTCTCGTGCGGAAGATTGAAGAGATGGAAAAGGATACGCCAGGGACACCCAAACATCTTTGGTTGCTACAACTTTATCTTGATAAACTTGATGAAGATATTAAGCAGACAACCAAATCAGGTTTTTCTATGAGTCTTAAGGCGATTCAAACCTTTCAAGATAACAATGAGCTCATTAAAGAACAAGTGAACGTGCTGGAGAGGAATAATCTTTTCTACAAGCTGCATGTTAAAGAATTAGAGGCTATCAACCAATCCCTCCGCCTCAGGCTGGCCCATGAAGAGAAGATATCGCGTGCCATGGCGCCACAATGATCTACAATAATGACGGTATCAAATAATCGCAAGGGATTATTTGATCCCACATGGCTTGATTCCAAGCTTGGGGAGATCATTATGACCTTGTAATCTATCTTATAAGTTTTACATTACTATTTTAGTTTTGCATTAGTTCGAACTAGAAATAAAGTTTGCATCATTAGAATTCCCTTCAGGAATAGTCAATCCCTTTTATGAAATTCCGTGTTTATTATCATATATGGAGCAATATTGAGTTTGTGTTTATCCTATTGGATATATGAATGGCTTGAGTATAATTTTACTTGCACCTGATGATAGCAATAGGAGTCTTCCACACCATTGGTATTAATGGAACATATAAAGATAATTTGGTCAGTATGTTGTAAGTACATGGTTTGATTTACAAAGAAAGAAAAATTATCTAATCAGTTAAGTTGAAAAACAAACCTTGAACAAAGGAAAATTAAAAGTGCTACCAAATTAGAGTGAGAACAAGACGAGGTAGAATATTCAAGCTATAAAGATTGCTTCATATACAATTGGAATTTGGTAATTGAGATTGTTAAACTTTGAATTCCTACATGAAGTGGAATGTATGGCTAGCTCCTTTGCACATCACTTAAACAAAAGTGTGAGCATATATATAAAAAATAGAGGAAAAGAGAGAAGAAAAAGAGCGAATGTGCAAAGAGCAAATAGACATACACCACTATATTGTAGTAAGACAAAGAGACATTTTGAGATTTTGAATCCCAAGTGAATATGTTAATCCTAAAACACTTGGGACTACCTCGCTAACTCATTCCGTCGAACCGAATAGTTTTACATCATGTTGAGATTCATCTTTTTTGAACTGTTGATCACTAAGGTGTGGAAGCCTTCTAATATTATTCGGATGGTTCGCGTAAGGTACTATTCATGAACTTATTCCTATGTATCATATAAATTAAATACATGCTGCAACTGCCTCATTTATTTTATCAACTCATCTTCAGGAATATGAGGATCACATCCAATAAGCTAAACTTGCTCACGAGGAGCAAGAGTCTAAGCTTTGGGAAGTTGATGAGTGCATAATTGCATCATGTTTTATATTATTATTTTGCGCTGTAGTTATAGGATATTGATATTTTACGGCCTTCGTGCGCATATTTTATGTATGTTTTCACTAGGATTAGGACATATGATGGATATAATGGACACAATTCTTGGAGCAGTTGTATTGGGGAGAAAATGAGTCAAAAACAACATAAATCGCTTATTTGGGAAATATCAATAACACTAGAAGAAAACCCGAAGCGATCGAGGTGTCTAGAGAGTTTGACGACCAACTATACGGTGGGAATAATTTTTTGGCCGTAGAGTTCTCGCCGTATAGTTGGCGCCGCCACCGCCTCCTCAAATAGTTTAACCCCGTGCAACTAGATCAGAGAGATGACATACCGAACAACCAGAAATCACCGAAACCTCACCTCCGGAAGGCATCTGGAGGGGGAACTCATCCACCGGGGATCCATCTTCACCCTACATAGATCCAGGAGGCTAAGGCATCGATCTTCATCATCAACCGCTACATCACCACCATCTCCATCCATCCCATCTACATCTTGTCTAGATCTTGTTGTAATTTTCGTACTCGTTGTGGATTTATACAAGTACTATTCATCTAGGATAGATTCCATTGTTATTGCCATGATGTTGATTGCCTCCATGTATGAGTAGATTATTAGTTCTTGGGGAGATGGAGAAACCCTAGTATGAGTGATGAGGGTTAAACTCATCAATGCCCATTGTTATGGACTTGGGTTTTGGAGAAGATGGGAGCACTGGAGGCATCAATCGGCTAGCAAACAAGCACACAGGGACACAAGGTTTACCCAGGTTCAGGCCTCGTAGAGGACCCTACTCTTGCTTGTCTGCTCATGGAATTATCGAGGGAGTCGAAAGTTATATGGGGTGCATAGATGTAATCTGGCAATGTTGTGGAAACTAGGGTTGTGATCATCCTCCTCGTCGCCCCCTCCTAGCCTTTATATAGATAGGCTAGGTCTCGGGATAGCAGGTCGAGTCAGTTACTGACATGGGAATACCTTACAGGTACTCGAGTTTGGTATATACGACCTGATCTGGCAGAAGCCGATGTCATTACCAAGGCCCAACCCAAGATCCAGGTGACCTACGGAGACTCTGACTGCTTGCGGCACAAGGCAAAGCTTAAGATAGAAAGTTTAAAAGGGCGAACCCTAACTTGTAACCGACTCGACCTGCTACCTGAGACCTAGCCTATCTATATAAAGGCTAGGAGGGGGGCGAGCAGGACAATCACAACCCTAGTTTCCACAACCTCGCCAGATTGCATCTGCGCACCCCCTATAACTTTCGACTCCCTCGATATTTCCAAGAGCAGACAAGCAGAAGTAGGGACCTCTACGAGACCTGAACCTGGGTAAACTTTGCGTCCCTGTGTGCTTGTTTGCTAGCCGATTGATGCCTCCAGCGCTCCCTCCTTCTCAAAAACCCAAGTCCATAACAATGGGCATTGATGAGTTCAACCCTCGTCACTTGGCGCCATCTGTGGGAACTAGGAGTGATGATGTCGTGGCTTCTTCGACCCCGTCAACCGCGATCTACAACTCTGCAACAGCAGAAATTCGCCTCCGTTTCGGTGCGTTCGACTTCACCATCCACACGCTAGCCACTCGCCCGACTTTCGAGTTCGTGGGTGAGGGGATCGGCCTGGCGATCGGGAGCTTACGCTTCCAAGTTGGTCAGCTAGGCACACTTTGCCTCCCTGACTAGCCTACTGTTTCTACGATTGCTCCAGCATCGTGGTTTCTGCCGCCGATCGGCACCCTGAGCGAACTCAATGCCCCGACAATAGTCGGGAACGCAATCAACGATAGCAGTTGTGGATCAGATTTGGGCAATCTAGCCACTGAAGACGGAGCCTACGGCTCTGGATCTGAAAGCTGTAGAAGCAACAGCTTCCCCAATCACTGCATGTGCATCGTCATCAATGTAGGCGACACTGGCACCAGTCGCGAAAACGCAGGCACTGGTCCAACCAACGGCGGCATCCTAGTCGCGAACGGTGGTCCTGCCAATGGCGCACCCACCAACAATGGGACGGGAGGAGACCCGCATCTCACGGCGAATGAGCGCACCGAAGAGCGCGTTCTAATCAAGCTCAACGACAACGAGTGGGCTCGCTGCTGCGAAGCTCTGCGAGGTAATCCCCTACCCCCGAACTCGTTGCAAGACATGCTTATGGGTTACCATTGGCTGCTCAAGGAAGAATACAAGCGCCAACAACAAGTAATAGCGCAACTCGATGCATGCAGAAAGGCAGCGGATGAGTTGAGCCTTCGGTGGGCTCAACTCTCTTCCATGGGAGGATCCTTCTCCAAGGGCAACGATTACGTGGCAGCCAAGAGACGCTCTTGACTGGCCCACCTCACCGACAAGGAGCGAGAAGAGGCCGTGTGAGTCCTCGACTTCTCGTCTATGATGGTGTACACGCGGGGCAACATGCTCCCGAAGACGTCGCAGGCAGCGGTGACTGCAGCCACCATGTACCTCCTCAACAACCAGCCTCCGGCTGGATATCCGTGGGTTTCCATGCACCGATCTATGATCACAGGCTTGGGGCTAATCGAAGCTGCCCTCATCAAGGATCCGACACCAGAGCCGAAGAAAAACAAGGCTGTGGCCAAACGCTACTCCTCGTCCTCCCCCAGCAATGACATCCACGATCTGTCTCGACGTCGCCGCTCACGGCGGCATGACTGCGACTATGACACGCGTGATGACATCACACAACACAAGGTCGACAAGATGCATGCAAGGCGTCCCTGTTTGACTGACTCGGAGGACGACGAGATCGAGCTCTGCGGTCCCAGATGCTTCAGCAGAGCCATGAGGCAGAAGCGAATGCCTAAGGGGTTCAAACTCCCATCAGAGAACCCGAAATTCGACGGCCTGCAGGACCCGAAGATCTGGCTGGAGGATCACATCTCCTCCGTCAGGCTACATAGTGGAACCACAAGTACAACGATGCAATGCCTCCAGCTGCAGCTGCAAGGTGCCGCCCGTGCATGGCTCAACAATCTCCCGCGCGGATCCATTCGCAGCTGGGAAGAGCTGGTTTACAGCTTCGTGCGCAACTTCAAGGGGACCTACAAAATGCCCGCATCAATCAAAGAATTGCGTAGCTGCTACCAGAAGATGGGAGAGTCACTACGCTCGTACATCTAGAGATGGTCCATCATAAAAATTTCTGCAGAAGACATCTCTGAGGATCGCGCAATCGACGCGTTCAACAGCGGCGTACGCCGCAGAGAGCTCAGGGAGGAGCTAGGCCGCTCGAAGCCCAAGACAATCGACCACCTAATGGATATCACAATTTGGTGGGCCGATGGAGAGGACTCGGTGAAAAACCGTGTCCACTCCGATGATGACGACGACCTTGGCCACATACGCGATCATCGAGGAAAACGTCGAATGCGTGGTTACGAGGACCGCGAAGAGGTCGACATGGTCGCAGCCGGCTATGCTAACAAACGCGACGACAACCACAACATCGGATACTGCAGCGGTGGATACCGCGATAGCGGAAAAAACCATGCAAATGTGGCTGTGCCGCACTCGTGATGAGGCACCCGCAACATCCATCCAGGACAAACTGTCCGGACCATGCAACATGCACTTCTACATAGACAAGCACGACGGCAAGAAAAAGTCCAGCCACCTCCTAAAGGATTGCCGCGAGTTCCTCAAGCTCCATGAAGGCCTGGCCCAGATGAATCGCGACGCGATCAATCAAGGCTATGGACCTGCCCTAGGCACCATGGCACATGGAGCTCCTCCACTGCCACTAGGGCCACCACCACCACCTGCGGCTGCACCAGTCCAGAACCATGGAGGTGAGCCGTACCCCCGACCAATGGGGAATATGGGGATGATCCAAAAGGGTCACCCCTCAAATCGAATGCAGAAATCGATCACTCGCCAAGTCAATCTGGCGATGAACTATCCGCCCTCAACCCCTGAGTACCTTAGTGGAAGCGAGTCCTGCATCACTTTCGACAAGAGCGACCACCCGCAGCAAGTTCCTCGCCCAGGTCACTGTCCCCTGGTGCTCGAGGCACATACTGGAGGCTTTGAGATGAGTCGCGTCTTCATGGACGGTGGAAGCAGCATCAACCTCATGTTCACGAGTACCTTGCGCCCAATGAGGATCCCCTTGACATTTCTGGAAGTTTCAGACACGACGTTCCACGACATCATTCTAGGGAAGGGCGTGTACCCCTGGGCAAGATCAACCTCGACGTCATCTTCGGCACACTGCAAAACTTTCGGCAAGAGCGCATTGACTTTGAAGTTGTCGACTGGCCCTCTCAATACCACTGCATCCTCAGACGTGTCATGTTTGCAAGGTTCATGGCTTTGCCACACTACGCCCATTTGCATATGAAGATGCCGAAAGCATTATCACAATAAAAGGAAGCTTCGAGAGGTCTGACAGCTGCGATAGGGAATTCAATAGAATCTCCCAGTCTTTCGGCATGCAAGAGGAACTCGCGAGGTTGAAGGAGTCGACAGACAACAGTATGCCTCCCCTGAGCAAGACAAGCTCACCCGACCACTCCTTCGACACGTCTGTACATACCAAGAAAGTCCAGGTCCACCCAACGGACCCGACCAAGACGGCCCTGATCGCCAACAACTTGAGTCCTGCATAGGAACTCGCGTTCATCGAATTCCTCCGTGAGCGCTGGAAAATCTTCACCTGGTGTCCAGCGGACATGCCAGGAGTTCCCAGGGAATTCGCCGAGCACTCACTCAACGTGAATCCTAATGCAAGGCCAGTCAAACAAACAATACGGCGACTATCGGAACCAAGGGCCAAAGCGGTCAATATGGAAGTCAATAGACTCCTCGACCGAAAATTCATACGCGAGATCAAGGAAAGCACCTAGCTCGCAAATCCAGTGCTTGTGCCTAAAAATGACACGGATATCCGGGAGATGTGCGTGGACTTCACCTCCTTGAACAAGCACTGCCCAAATGATCACTTCCCGTTGCCACGGATCGATCAAATAATCGACTCCACTGTGGGATGCGAGCGCCTCTGCTTCCTCGACGCCTACTCAGGCTATAACCATATTCGAATGAAGGAGGAAGACTAGGAGAAAACGACGTTCGTGGCACCCTTCGGTGTGTTCTTCTACACAATGATGCCCTTCGGGCTGAAAAACACAGGAGCCACCTATCAGCGGTGTATGCAGGCCTTCCTCAAGAACCAACTTGGTCACAATATACAAGTCTATGTCGACGAAATCGTCGTCAAAACCAAAGAGGATGCCGCGTTACTTGACGATCTGCATGAGACCTTCGATTACCTTGATCGCTACCAGATCAAGCTCAGTCCAGACAAATGCGCCTTCGGTGTACCATCTAGGCAACTACCCGGGTATCTCATCTCCATGAGAGGGATCGAGGCAAACCTGAAGAAAATAAAGGCCATACTGGCCATGGAGAAGTCGAAGAACATAAAAGGTGTCCAACAGCTGGCTAGGCGAATCGCGACGCTCAGTCGATTCATCAGTCGAATGGGCGAAAAGGCGCTGCCCTTCTACCAACTTCTCCGCAAAGCTGACAAGTTCGAGTGGACAGACAAAGCACAAGAGGCATTCGAAGACCTCAAGCGTCTATTGTCCACCTCGCCAGTATTGGTGATGCCTCACGAAAAGGAGCTGATGTTGCTATATATCTCCCCCACCAACCAGGTGGTCAGCACTATGCTCGTGGTGGAGCGAGCCGAAGAAAATAAAGTCCACGGGGTACAACGCCCAGTCTACTACCTCATCGAGGTGCTCACGCCAACAAAATAGTGGTACCTGATTTCTACGCACTTCTATTCTTGTAGACAGTTGTTGGGCCTCCAAGTGTAGAGGTTTGTAGAATAGCAGCAAGTTTTCCCTTAAGTGGATCACCCAAGGTTTATCGAACTCAGGGAGGAAGTGGTCAAAGGTATCCCCTCTCAAGCAACCCTGCAATCAAGATACAAGAAGTCTCTTGTGTCCCCAACACACCCAATACACTTGTCAGGTGTATAGGTGCACTACTTCGGTGAAGAGATAGTTAAATACAAGTGGTATGGATAAAATACAATGATGCTAGAAAATAGCTTGATGGTGTGAAAGAGACTAAAGGCAAACTGAAATAAAGATAGAAGCAAGCAAACATGTAACAGATATAGTTGCAAACGGTGTTTCAATGCTTAGAAACAAGGCCTAGGGATCATACTTTCACTAGTGAACACTCTCATATAAATATCTTCTCTTTATGATACTACTCTTAACTACTCTCTGGTTGGACACTCTAATCCATGGTAGGGCTATAACAACACACCTCAAAGTTCGCTTTCCGCATCTAGATAACTCCACACTGTCACCTTGAGCACTAGATGGTTCCAACAAACACCACAATTTCATAAAGACATCCAACTCCAAATATAACTCATAACAAGTATTTGTGATCTCTAGCCTAAGTGCCACCATGGTGTGCACACTGTCAACTTCACACAGATCGGGAGAGCAGAGATCTATTAAAGCACTTGAGTAGCAAGGCAGATCTACTTGATTACAAAGCTCATGATCATAATATGATCATGCATAGAGAGAGATGAACACATAGCTACCGATAGAACCCTTAGCCTCGAGAGAGAACTACTCTCTCCTCATCATGGGAATCAGCAACGGTGATGGAGATGGTGGTGGAGATCGATTGAGATGGCTCCGGGGGCACTTCCCCATCCCGGCAAGGTGCCGGAACAGAGACTTTCTATCCCCCAAATCTCCCCTTTGGTGGCGGCGGCGCTGTGGAACTTTTCGTGGCTGGAGGCTTGATGATTTAGGGTTTATGCATCGTGTAACATCCCAAAACTAAATCCAAAGTTAATCAAGATCAAATCTACCCAATTTGGGGTTAACAAAAACTTTTCCATTTAAAATAATTAAGCATTCATATGTGTGTGCATTTAAATTAGGAGTTGTTTTGAATTGCCATGTTTGAGTGATCCATTGGTTGTAAATGATTCTAAGGTGAATTAAACATCATCTAGATCATTCCCAAACAAATCCCAAAGAAAAAGAAATCAAAAAGAATAAAATAGAGAAATGGTCATTTGTGCCATTTTAACTAACTAGGACACTTTGGGTGTTCCTTGGACTCAAATGCCAACAGAGACAATTGTGGTTATTTGCACCCCTTGCTAGTACAAGTAGTGATGTGCCAAGGCCCACTTTGTGATCTCCCGAAAACATTAAAACTCTAATTTTAAATGACATTTGAAAATTGAATCTAGTGTAATCAAGATCACCCTAATTCAAAAACCACTCAAATGAACTACATTTCAAAAACCCAAGCAAACTTAGATGCTCAAGCATAAGTTACACCACTCCACCAAAAATCTTTCAAAAATTCAAAAGTTTTGTTCATGCGGCCATTTGATCGAACACATTGTGAGCAAAATCCAAATGGCCTAACTTATACTGTTTTTGATCAAATTTGGTCAAGCCTTTTGAACCCAATTCAAGTCCTTTGTCTCCCCCAGACCAAACCAAGCCATCAAAGACCTACCCAATGGCCTAGGGCAACAGTTCCACGCCACCTCGACGCCATGCTCGCCGGTCGAGCATGCGCAGCTCGCAGCAGACTGCCAGCCCTTCTCCGCCACTCCAGGAAGCAAGGCACCACCTCACCGCCGCCCACAGTCCACCCCACGGTCGCAGATAGCCACTGGACCACCCCACAGCCTTGCCGCCCTTTCTCTCTATGCGCAGCCAGAGCACACCAGAGCGTGATCGCCGCCAGCACGCCACAGACCGTGCCTCGACACCAAATCACGCACGCCACTCCGCCTTGAACCCAGCAACCTGCCAGAAACGGCCGTGCATCGCCGCGCGATCCACAGTCGCCATGATCACCATCGAGCACCACCTCTGTCTCCCAAAGCGCGTGAAGCCCTCGACCACATGCCACCACCCCTACCTCACCCACGCTGATAGCCCTCTGTACCGCTCTCGCCGGAGATGCCATCCCACACCCGTTGGTCCCCTCGTTGAGCCTATATAAGGAGGCCACCCCAACACCATTTCTTCACACCATTCCACTCCCCTCTCTCCACTTACCGTTTCCCCTCTCTCGCCAGAGCCGCTCGAGCAGCACATCACCGAAATTCCATCGGAGGCAGCCGCTGGAGAGGAGGAGAAGTTGTAGTCGATTTCGTCCACCTCAGCCCCTGCTACGACTTCGCCTGAGCTCGCCATCGCCGTCAAGTTTGTTCGCCCGCCTCGCCGCACTAGTTGGAGCCCTGGTACATCCCCAGTAGACCCCCACAGGCCATTTAGGGTTCGGTCTCGCCGGCGACAAGTCCGTCGTCGACGATGACCGTTGACCGTCGATTTGTGTTCTAATCATAGCGCCCAGATCGCCCTGTACCACTTCAGGTTTTATGTGCCGCTGACATGCGGGACCAGCCTATCAGTCGCCCTCTGCGCCGCTGAGCGTTACTGGGCCAGCCCATTTAGTTTCCCGCGCTGACCCATTTAATTCAAATAAGGTTTTTCTATTTAGAATTAAAATCAATTCTGTCCCTTAGTTCAAAAATCAATTCAAAGAGTTTTACAAATCCAAATGGAGTGATTCCAATTTTGTCGGAAAGGTAATGAAAATTTCTATCCAAACCCGTTGGATTTAAATCATTTAGATTTAGATATCTCTCTTAGTAAAAATAACAAGACATAAGCTTCTGCACATTCAAACATTTTTCTAAAATCAACCATAATAGCTTTTGAGTTGATTCCAACTCTCAAAAATCACATTTAACCATACCCATCTGAATATGTAATAATATTAAGGTTTGCATGCAGTGACTTTGGACTAGTACCAAAATAATGCTATATAGGCATTTCTGGTCACTTTAAATCACTAAATATTAAACTTATTAAAATGTGATCCAACCTTTAAATCACATTCCCATATGTTAGAATATGTGGTGATGACATATGTACACATGATCCCATATTTTAATTGGAGAATATTAAATCTTAGTTAATTTCAATGAGTAGAAATTACTTTTCTCAAATAAAAAGAATGAGGCTAGTTAATTAAACTTTGTGATGCTTGTGATGATAATAGATCATCAAATGTGTGCCTTAGGATGCTAAGTAGACTAGTTAAGCTTTGCTTGGTGATTGTGTATCCCGTATGTATTTAGAGACGATAGTACCGGCCAAGCTTTCGAGGAGGAGGAGTTCTACCAAGAGGAGGAGGAAGAAAACTTCAACCACTGCACTACACAAGGCAAGCCTAGCACTTCAAGTAAACTAAGCAAGCTATTGTTAGCAAGCTAGAATTAATCTAGCTAACCTAAGCAAGAGGCATTAGGCATGCTTTGGTCGTACCACTTTGACTATTACCTACCCCAAGTTTTATTTTCCAAGCTTTACTTCCTTTACTTTATTAAAGTCCTTTACTTGTTTGAAGGTAGCATAAAAAGTATAAAACTTGACCTATCTAGTTAGATTTAGATGTCATTCTATGGCATGAGATTGACATTAGCATCCCACATTAGTGAACACTCTTAACTTAGTAGTTTAGAGCTAAATCAAAACTTGATTCACTTTAGATGGGATTACTTAGTGAAAATGACTTGTGAAAACCTTGGAATGATGAGTCATTCTATTGAGATGTTTTGACATGTGTTGAGAAACACAAATGGTTTATGATGATGAAAATGTTGAGGCATGAGCCTTAGCCTTTTACAAAACTGATGGTTGGGTTCGGATGCGATACCATTCCAATTTTACCGTATAACCACGATACCTGAATTGGGTAAGGCTTAGCCAAAAGTTTATATGCATTAGTATTAGTTCCCTCGCGGGAGGGGTTTGAGTTGAGGCTACCTCTCAATGTTGTCCACCTATGCAGTGCCCAAGATGACAGATGGTCATGGTTGGGAGGCCATGCTCATAGGAGAGGTGTTTATACTAGGGTGTGTAAAGGAAAGGTTATGTTTGATTATCTGCATACTAAGTATGATGATTCAGGGTTATCCCTGACATATGTATCAAATCTTGTGGTGAAAGTGTACCACCTCTGCAGAGTGTCAAACTATTTGAATAGCCACGTCCGCGGTTATGGACAGTTGGAGTGGCCATACTGTTCCGTTGCCAGATGTTTTCAAAACAACTTATGAAATGAATTGTGACATGACTTGACCACAACAGAGTTGTGACTATGACAATTAAGCTCCCACTTAAGTGATTTCAAACTTTATTTTATCTTCCTTTGTTTCTGAACTCATCTTAGGTTTCAAATTTAACTTTACAATTGAACTGAGAGTTAGCATATCCCACTAGAACTACCTTACTTGTTAGTGATAGTTTGCGAGTACTTAAAGAGTACCCATGGCTTTTGTCCCTGGCTATTCCTATGGCCAAACTATGAAGGAGACTACCAAGATGAAGGACAACAGGACGGCTATGATAACTAGGACTATCTTCCATCGTCAGCATTGCGTGTGACCTTGAAGATGGACCCCACCGCTACGCTTATTATTTATTCCGCTGCTTGTTGTATTGAGACTAGATCTTGAGATCCTTTATTCGTGTAAGACCTTATTATGGTTTGTAATGGATGATGTACTGTGATATCCAATCTGTTATGTCTTGCAAAATGGTAATCTTGGGATTGCGAGGTATGGCATAACAGGCATCTGGGATTAAAAGTCCGGGTGTTGACAAGTTGGTATCAGAGCCATCCTGACCGTAGGAGACCCTAGTTAGAATAGACGTCCGAACAAAATCTTAGTTTCAAAACCAAAGTGAGTATTTATGAAAACTATTTCCTCTCTTACCCTTGGGAATTCTTTCTCTCAAAAAAATTCATGTTCCTCCAAATTCTTACATTACTACATAAAATTTGACACACTTGATCACTTCACTAACTTTCTCATCCTCAATTCTTATAGATGGAGACTCAGTTCAGCAAGTTGTACCAGTTGGGCAACGGAGGCCAGCTGATCTTCTAGAGGGATCTTGATGCACTATCGGAGTACTTGGGACGCCCGCATCCGGAGTTTCTGGGAGCTCAACTTCCTGGACCCCCAGGAGGAGATTTACAATGGCTAGTCACTGCTAATCTTCGAGGAAGTATAGAAGCACCAACGTCCGGGAGGATCTAGTTCTCCGTGAGAGAGAACAACTGGCTAGATGGGTTAGCCAGGGCAATGCATGAAGCTCTCGCACGTCTGTGTGCCCTTAGTGTCAACCAAATCCAAGGAACCCGCTTTGCTCACTATGCAAGGCGTGACTTTACGGGAATGCCAATGAAGATGCCAAGTCACCCGGAGTTGAAGCGTCAAGTGGAGAACCTTGACTTCCTGCTGTATGACCGACAGAAGGAACTGGACAATGCTCGGGAGTTCGCCAACCATAACCTTGCCATTGCCGCCCAGAAGGCCCAGACTTTCTCACTGCTTGTCAAGGACCGTCAGTCTCTTCACCGCCAGTGCGAAAAGAAGGATCGCACCATCGACCGTCTTTGCAAGAAGGTGGCCGACCCCGAGAAAACCATCAAGGATCAAGAAGCTTAGCTTGCAACAAAGGAAGAAGAAGAGGAAGGTGAAGACATCCAGGGAGATGGACTCTTACCTCAGCAACGATGATGACTTTCTGGAGGAGGATGCCATGGACTTCTACACCGACGACAATGACTCCGACTTCATCGATGATGAGTAGATGCACTAGAGCACTATCGTAGCATGAGGAGTATCGGTCCCATTGTATCGTAGCTTGCAGAATGGTTCTTAAAACCATCTGTTTTCCTTTGTTGTTGTGGTGTGTGTGTGTGTGATTATATCGTGTGCTTGCTTGAATGAGAAGAAGTTAGTTGCAAAAACCTGAGTAAAACTCAAAGTTTTAGCTTTGAAATCAAAACCATGAACCTTAGAACTTTCCCTCTTACCCCTTTATCTACCTCAATCTTCAGATGACTCGTGGAAATCAAGGAGGGAGCAGCTCATCGCAGGACCCGATGCTGCAGATTATGCAGATGCTAGTTGCAGACTGTGAAGCAAGCAGGGCAGAGCGCCAAGACAACCTAGAAACTCTGCAGTAGATAGCTCGAATGTCCCAAAACAACCAAGGGCATGGAAATCAGGATCATCAAGGATCCAAGCTAAAAAACTTCCAGAATACCAATCCCCCAATCTTTAGCACTTCGGAGAACCCACTAGATGCTGATGAATGGTTGCAGACAATGGAGAACAATTTAGAAGTAGCCAGAGTTGATGACAACAAGAAAGTTCTCTTTGCCACCCACTATTTGGCAGGAGATGCAAGAGCCTAGTGGAACAGCATCCGCACAATGAACCATGGTCAAGTGATGACATGGGAGGCCTTCAAAATCAAGTTCCGCCGCACCCATGTGCTGTAGGGTCTAGTCACCAGAATGAGGGATGAATTCACAGAATTGAAACAAGGCAAAATGACTGTAGTAGAGTATCGTGATAGATTCTTGTCCCTAGCCAGGTATGCACCTGATGAGATCAACATGGAGGCCAAGAAGAAGGAGAGATTCCTGAACGGACTGCATGATGAGATGCAGACTGTCCTAGTCAACATCCGCTTCGAGGATCTCGAAGAGCTCGTCGACTCTGCCATTCAGATGGAAGGGAAGATTAACCAAGGAAACGACAACCACAAACATCGTATGATGCACCAAGCTGGATCCAACAGTCACCAGAAGTACCGTCCCAACCTGTCTGCAGGATATGCACCAAGAAACAACCGACCCCCAATGTCTTGCCCAAGCTACCCCAACCGTAGCGGAGGCAATGTGAAGTCCGGAGGAAACAACAACAACCCCGACAACACCAGCAATTTCAACCGTGCACCTCCCAAGAACAACAACAACAACAACAACAACAAAAGTGCACCCAGAACTGGAAGCAATGCTGTGCTCGTGGAAGCGAAAGACAAGTCTCAGATCACCTGTTTCGAGTGTGGAGTGAAGGGTCACTACTCCAATGAGTGCCCCAAGAAGACTGCCGCCACTACCAATGTGAATGCCCCAGCTCAACAGCAGCGTCGTGTTCAACCAGGAAGAAGATTTGCCCCAAGGAACCCTCACAACCGCAACGGCCGTCTCTTCCACTTGAACACCGAAGAAGCCCAAGAAGCGCTAGATGTAGTGCTGGGTATGTTTTCTGTCAACTCAGTTTTAGCAAGAGTGTTGTTTGATTCTGGAGCATCGCACTCATTTGTCACCGAAGAATTTGCATGCACTAGTAAGATTCACCCCACCAACTTGAAGCATGTCATGATAGTTCAAATCCCTGGTTCAACTACAAAAGCTAGAAAAATTTGCAAAGCTGTACCTATCAGAATACATGGGATAGATTTTTATGCCAATTTAATAGTACTTGGAACCAAAGGATTGGAAGTAGTACTAGGAATGGATTGGATGTCAAAGCATAAAGGAGTGATAGACTATGCTAAGAAAGGCATCACCATGACCAGTAGCTCTGGAGTAACAGTAGAGCATATATCTGAAACCTTACCCCGTCAATCTCCTTGCTGTACGCTACGTACGTAGTTTTCCATGGCGAGCAATGGTTGACAACCAGAGTCCTTTGTGCGTATAGCTCCCTTCACCGTCATCTTCACATCTCGCTCATTTTGCAAGAAAACTTTAAACGACCAAGCGTGTGCAATGAATCTAAAGAAATTTCGTCGACATACATATTTTTTATGTACAGTTTTTTGCGAAATTGTACATGAGGAAACATGTTTGAGAGAGGAGAGAGAACAACTTACATTTTCGACCTCGCCTCGCCTCACATACAAGCTACAAGCGGAAACCCCATGAGAATAAAGACTTGTAACATGCATGAAAGAAAATTTTCATGTGCAACAAGAGTCTAGCCCTACCCACCATAGACCAAGTCAGAGTAGTCTGTGAATACCCCGACGTATTCCCAGATGAATTGCCCGGTATGCCCCCGGATAGGGATATTGAGTTCATTATCGAACTAATCCCTGGAACCGGACCCATAGCCCAGAGACCCTATAGCATGAACCCCTCAGAGTTAGTAGAACTGAAGAAGCAACTGGATGCTATGTTAGCAACATGCTTGATTCAACCAAGCGCATCGCCATGGAGATCACCAGTGTTATTCGTCAACAAGAAAGATGGATGCAACCGTTTGTGCACCGATTACAGAAAGCTGAATGACGTCACTATCAAAAACAAGTACCCACTGCCAAAGATAGAGGATATATTTGATCAGTTGACTGGTGCCCAAGTGTTCTCAAAGATTGATCTTAGGACTGGTTATCACCAACTTAAGATTCGTGCAACGGATATTCCGAAGACCGCCTTTACTACTCGTTATGGATTATACGAGTATACGGTCATATCTTTTGGATTAACCAATGCCCTGCTTATTTCATGAATCTCATGAATACGATCTTTATGAATTTTCTAGACATGTTTGTCGTTGTGTTTATCGACGATATCCTTATCTACTCCCTATCAGAAGAAGAGCATGAGCAACATCTGAGAATCATCCTAGAAACCCTGAGAGAGCATCGGTTGTATGCCAAGTTCAGCAAATGTGAGTTTTGGCTGAAAGAAGTAGGATTCCTAGGACATATTGTGTCTGCCGGGGGAGTCTTTGTTGATCCTGCCAAAATTAAAGATGTTGAAGAATGGGAAGCCCCAACCACTCAAACCCAAGTCCGTGCATTTCTCGGATTAGTGGGATATTACCGCAAGTTCGTAGAAGGATTTTCGAGCATCGCAAGACCCATGACCCAATTGTTGAAGAAGGACAAAAAGTTTGAATGGACTGACAAATATGAAGCCAGTTTCCAAGAGCTCAAGAAGAGATTGATTTCAGCCCCAATATTGATCATGCCAGATATCAAGAAGCCGTTTGATGTGTATTGTGATGCATCCAAGATTGGTCTCGGATGTTTATTAATGCAAGAAGGCAAAGTCATCACTTATCTATCTCGACAACTGAAGCAGCATGAGTAGAACTATCCGACCCATGACCTTGAATTAGCAGCCGTAGTTTTGGCATTGAAGACATGGCGTCATTATCTTATGGGAAATCGCTGTGAGATTTACTCAGATCACAAAAGCTTGCAGTATATTTTCACTCAGAAGGAGCTGAATATGAGACAAAGGAGATGGATAGAGTTAATCAAGGATTATGACCTTGACATTCACTATCACCCCCGGCAAAGCCAATGTGGTAGCGAATGCTCTTAGCAGATTGCCGTGTAGGTTAAACACTGTCAACACCCGGATTTTTTAATCCCAGATGCCCGTTATGCCATACCTCGCAATCCCAGGATTACCATTTTTGCGAGACATAACGGATTGGATATCACAATACATCATCAATTACAAACCATACATAAGGTCTTACACAGATAAGGATCTCATGATCCAGTCTTAATACAACAATCCGCGGAAATAAAAGGTGAGCGTAGCGGTGCGGTCCATCTTCAGGGGCACAGGCAATGCTGACGAAGGCAGATGGTCCTAGTTATCATAGCCGTCCTGTTGGCCATCATCTTGATAGTCTCCTTCATAGTCTGGCCATGATAATAGCCAGGGACAAAAGCCATGAGTACTCTTTAAGTACTCGCAAACTACCACTAACAAGTATTATAATTCTAAGTTAAAGTGCTAACTCTATGCTTACCTATAATGTTAAGTTTGAAACCTAAGCTGAGTTCAGAAGCAAAGAAAGATAAGATAAAACTCTAGAATCACTTAAGTTGGGGAAACTATTGTCATAAACACAACCCTGTTGTGGTCAAATCAAGATTCATCATTCTTTCCAAAGTATTTAGAAAACATCTGACAACGAAACAGTATGGCCATTCCAACTGTCCATAACCGCGGACGCGGCTATTCGAATAGTTTGACACTCTGCAGAGGTGGTACACTTTCACCACAAGATTCAATACATCTGTCAGGGATAACCCTGAATCATCATACTTAGTATGCATATAATCAAACATAACCATCCCTTTACACACCCTAGTATAAGCACCTCTCCTATGAGCGTGGCCTCCCAACCATGACCATCAGTCATCTTGGGCACTGCATAGGTGGACAACATTGAGAGGTAGCCTCAGCTCAAACCTCTCCTGTGAGGAAACTAATACTAATGCACATAAATTTCCAGCTAAGCCTTACCCAATTCAGGTAATGTGGTTGTACGGTAAATTTGGAATGGTATCGCATCCGAATCCAACCATCAGTTTTATAAAAGCGTTAAGGCTCATGCCTCAACATTTTCATCATCATCACCCATTTGTGTTTCTCAACACATGTCAAAACATCGCAATAGAATGACGCATCATTCTAAGGTTTTCATAATTCATTTTCACCAAGTATTCCCATCAAAAGTGACTCAAGTTTTTGGATCTACTCTAAACTACTAAGTTAAGAGTGTTCACTAAAGTGGTAAAGATGGGTTCAATCTCATGCCATAGAATGACATCTAAAGGGTTCTAAATAAGTCAAGTTTTATACTTTTTATGCTACCTTCAAAAAGTAAAGGACTTTGTATAAACTAAGAGGGTAAAACTTGTAACTAAGACTTGGAGTACCAATAGTCAAAGGGGTGTGATCAAGGCATACTTAGGGCATCTTTGCTAAACCATCTAGTTTGATCCTAGCTTGTTAAACACTAAACTTGCAAGTGCTAGCTTGCATTGTTAAAGGTGGCTTGCACTTAGATAGTGCTAGTTTGCTAATAGTAGCTTACCTTGGTTGGTGCAGTGGTTGAAGTTTTCTTCTTCTTCTTGGTAGAACTCCTTCTCCTCGAGAGCTTGGTCGGTACTATCATCTATAAATACATAGGGAGTGCATAATCACCAAACAATACTTAACTAGGCTAAGTGGCATTCTAAAACACACCTTTGATGATCTATTATCATCACAACCATCACAAGTTTAATTCAATGGTTTCATCCTTTTTATTTTAGAAAAGTAATTTCTACTCATTGAAAAATTAACTAATATTTAATATTCACCACCAAAATATGGGATCATGTGGACACATGTCCTCACCACATATTCTAACATGTGGGAATGAAATTTAAAGGTTGGATCAACATTATTTTGGTTCAAGTTCATTAGTAAATGATTTAAAGTGACTAGAAATGCCTATATAGCATTGTTTTGGTACTAGTCCATAGTCACTGCATGTAAACCTTAATATTATTACATATTTGGATAGATATGGTGAAATGTGATTTTTGAGAGTTGGAATCAACTCTAAAGCTAACTTGGTTGATTTTATAAAAATGTTGCAAGTTGCAAATGCTTCTTTCTTCTTATTTTTATTAGGAGAGATCTATAGCTCTGATGGAATTAAATCCAACGGGATTGGATAGATTGCTTCCATACCTTTCAGGCAAAATTAGTTTCATGCAATTTGGATTTGTCAAACTCATAGAATTAAATTTTGAAATAGTGGACAGAAACTAGATTCAACTAAAAAGGAAAATCCCGATTTGAATGTGTGGGCTAGCGCGGGAAAAGGAATGGGCCGGCCCAGTGGCGGTCCGCGGTGCGCGACTCAGCTGATAGGGGGGTCCCGCTTGTCAGCGACACTTAACACACGAAATGGTACGCGCGCTGTGGGCCGTAGAATTAGAAGCTAGATCTATGCCTGAGGGTCTTCGTCGACGAAGAACAGGTCGCCAGCGAGCTCGAACCCTAGCGGCTCGGTGGGGGTATACTGGGGGCGTACAAGGGCTCCAGCGGGGTCGGCGAGGCGGGCAAACAATGTGGAAGACGACGGCGAGGCGAGGCGTGGTCGCGGCAGATCTTGGGGTGGTCGCAATGAACAACGCCCTTCTCCTCCTGCCGCGGCTGCTCCGGCTCCAATTCCGGCGAGGCAGAGCTCGCCTTGCTCCAGCTAGAGGTGGGGAAGGTTCAGAGAGGTGAGGGGGAGTGGAATGGTGTGGAGAGGAGAGGCTGGGGAGGGCTCCTTTTATAGGCCCAACGGTGAGACCGAGCGGGATGGGCGGTCGACGGTGGCGACATGGCTACGGTGAGGTAGAGGCATGGCTGGGGGTGGCGATCGATGGGCGGTTCCCTGGCGGTGCTCTAGAACTTAAATGCGGCCGTAGGAGCGGTGGCATGCGGTCGGGGCGAGGTGGCGCTCTGCGCGGTAGAGGTGGAGGTGTCCACGGCGAGCGGTGGCTGTGAGGCTTTGGGCGCCGAACGGGGATGTCTGGGGTGTTCTCCAGGTCGAGGCGGAGCGATGGGCGTGGGCTGGTGCCAAGGGGCGGTCTGTGCGAACGGGGATGGGGAGTGCTCTGGGGGCGGCATCGGCATGCTCGACCAGCTCCGGGCGCGACGGTTCCTGGCCGCTCTGCCCTCTGTCTCTGTCCTGGGGCTGGTTGGGCGGTGGAGGTGGACCACAAGAAAGTTGCTAGACATGAGGAGAGAGGCTGGAGAGGGCTGCTGCTGCGAGTGCATTGTCGGCCGGCGAGGTGGTGCTCGGCATGGCATGGCAGTGCAGCTAGGGGGTAGGGAGATGCTGGTTAGACTCTGGTTAGATCAAGAGGGGACAAGGGGATTAAATGGGGGATCAATTGGGGGCAAAACCCTGTAGTAAACAGTGAGCTAGGATTAGAGGAGAGATTATGCATGCCAAGTGTTTGATTAAATGGCCGCATGAAAGAAAGTTTTGAATTTTGGTTTTAAATTTTTTGAGTGATCTCCACTAGTGATAGGTAGTCTCTGGTTGCAAGGGTTTTGAAAGTGGAGCTCAAAAAGATGGGTTTTGAAATAGGGGTGATCTATGCATATGCATTAGATTCAATTTTAAACTGTCATTTAAAATAGTTAACAGAATGTTTTTAGCAGATCAAAAGGTGGGCCTTGGTACCTCATTATGTGTACTAGCAAGGGGTACAAAGATCAAGAATTGTTTCTGTTAAGTTTTGAGTACTAGGACTAGCCAAAGTAGGCATGAGAGTTCAATTTGCCAACATGACCATTCCTCCTTTTTAATTCTTTTTGATTTGGTTTTCTTTAGGAAAAGCTTGGGAATGTTGTTGATGATGTTTAAATCACCTAATAAACATTTTACAAGCATTGGATCACACAACCATGGAAATTCAAAATAACTCCTATTTTGAATGCACACATATATGAATGCTTTCATTTTAACTTTGAAAAAGTTTTTGTTAACCCCAAATTTGATTGATTTGATCTTGATAAGCTTGGATTGAAGTTTTGGGATGTTACAAACCTTCCCCCCTTAAACAAAATCTTGTCCCGAGATTTACAAAGAAAACTAGGAACTAAAGAGATCTGGGAACTCTGTCCTAGTGTAATCTTCTTGCTCCCAAGTAGCTTCCTCCTCGGTATGGTTGCTCCACTGAATCTTGAGAAACTTGATACTCCTGGTCCTGGTGGTTCTGTAGGCTTCTTCTAAGATACGGATGGGTACTTCTCGATAGGTCAGGTCCTTGTTGATTTCCACAGCTCTGTGATCGATGTTCTTGAAAACTTTTGTCTTCTCGGGCACTTCCAGACATTTGCGAAGTAACGAGATATGGAACACATTGTGGATGGCTGACATCTCTTCAGGCAGTTCCAACTGATACGATACTTCTCCTCGACGGTTCAGAATCTTGAAAGGTCCGATATATCTGGGGGCTAACTTTCCCTTCAGACTAAAGCGTTGAGTTCCTTTCAAGGGTGAAACCTTGAGATATACAAAATCTCTGACATTGAAAGTCAGGTCTCTCCTTCTTTTGTCAGCATAGCTCTTATGTCTGGATTGGGCGATCTTGAGGTGCTCACGGACTTTGTGAACTTTCTCTTCTGCTTCTCGAAGAATGTCGGGTCCGAAGATCTGACTCTCTCCTACTTGTGACCAATTCAAAGGGGTGCGACACTTTCTTCCGTATAGGAAGTCAAATGGTGCCATCTGCAAACTAGCTTGATAACTGTTGTTATATGAGAATTCTGCGAAAGGCAGGCAGTCTTCCCATTTTGATCCATATTCCAACACACAAGCTCTAAGCATATCTTTTAGGATTTGGTTGACTCTCTTAGTATGTCCATCTGTTTGCGGGTGATATGCGGTACTGAAGTTCAACTTGGTTCCTAAACCTTCCTGCACTTTCTGCCAAAATCTTGAGGAAAACTGGGTTCCTCGATCTGATACGATGGTCTTGGGGGTTCCATGTAGACTAACAATCCTAGCAATGTATAGCTCTGCTAACTTTGCACTCTGGTAAGTGGTCTTGATAGGTATAAAATGGGCTACCTTGGACAGTCTATCAACTATGACCCATATTGAGTCATTTCCCCTACTAGAAGTAGGTAAACCGGTGATAAAGTCCATTCCGACGGAATCCCATTTCCATTACGGAATCTGTAATGGCTGCAACAGTCCTGTAGGTCTCTGGTGTTCTGCCTTGACTCTTTGACAGATGTCACATTTGGCGATGTAGATTCCGATCTCTCTCTTCATCTTGTGCCACCAAAATTGCTCCTTCTAATCCTGATACATCTTTGTTCCTCCGAGGTGGATATAATAAAGAGTATCATGGGCTTCCTTCATGATAACTTCCTTCAGCTCCGAATCTGCTGGCACACAGATACGTCCTTTGTACCACAATACTCCTTCTTCGTCTTCGGTGAATCCAGGTACCTTTCTTGTACCAATATGACATTTGATTCCATCGATACTTTCATTCCCCTTCAGGGCTTCCTTGATTTGGCTAATCAAAGTGGGTTGAAGTTCAGTGCTAGCTAAGAATCCTTGGCTAACTAATTCAGTCCTGAACTACTCCAACTCCTCATACAAACTGGGTTGCTTCTCCTTGATCATGGTGTTAAGCTTACACGGAAATCTGCTAAGAGCATCCGCTACCACATTGGCCTTGCCGGGGTGATAGTGAATGTCAAGGTCATAATCCTTGATTAACTCTATCCATCTTCTCTGCCTCATATTCAGCTCCTTCTGAGTGAAGATATACTTCAAACTCTTATGATCTGAGTAAATCTCACAGCGATTACCCATCAAATAATGACGCCAGGTCTTCAGTGCTAGAACTACAGCTGCTAGCTCAAGATCATGGGTCGGATAGTTCTGCTCATGCTGCTTTAGTTGTCGAGACAGATACGCGATGACTTTGCCTTCTTGCATCAATACGCATCCTAGACCAATCTTGGATGCGTCACAATACACATCAAAGAGCTTCTTGATGTCCGACATGACTAAAATTGGGGCTGATATCAATCTCTTCTTCAGCTCCTGGAAACTGGCTTCACATTTGTCTGTCCATTCAAACTTCTTGCCCTTCTTCAACAATTTGGTCATTGGTTGGGCTATGCTCGAGAATCCTTCTACGAACTTGCGGTAATATCCCGCTAATCTAAGAAAAGAACGGACTTGGGTTTGAGTGGTTGGGGCTTTCCATTCCTCGACATCTTTGATCTTGGTGGGATCAACAGAGACTCCTCCGGCAGACACAATATGTCCTAGGAATCCTACTTCCTTCAGCCAAAACTCACATTTGCTGAACTTGGCATATAACTGATGCTCTCTCAGGGTTTCTAGGATAACTCTCAGATGTTGCTCATGCTCTTTGTCTGACTTGGAGTAGATAAGGATGTCGTCGATAAACACAACTACAAACTTATCTAGGAAATTCATAAAGATCTTATTCATGAGATTCATGAAATAAGCAGGGGCATTGGTTAATCCAAAAGACATAACCGTATACTCGTATAAACCATAGCGAGTAGTTAAGGCGGTCTTCAGAATATCTGTTGCACAAATCTTAAGTTGGTGATAACCAGTCCTAAGATCAATCTTTGAGAATACCTGGGCTCCAGTCAACTGATCAAATAGATCCTCTATCTTTGGCAAAGGGTACTTGTTCTTGATGGTAACATCATTCAACTTTCGGTAATCTGTGCATAGACGGTTGCCTCCATCCTTCTTGTCGACAAATAACACTGGTGATCTCAATGGCGATGCACTTGGTTGAATCAAGCCTTTCTCTAACATGGCATCCAACTGCTTCTTCAGTTCCACCAACTCTGAGGGGTTCATGCTATAGGGTCTCTGGGCTATAGGTCCGATTCCGGGGATTAGTTTGATAATGAACTCAATATCCCTATCCGGGGGCATACCTGGCAATTCATCTGGAATACGTCGGGGTATTCACAGACTACTCTGACTTGGTCTATGGTGGGCAAGGCTACACTCTGGTTGCACTTGAATTGACGAGGTAAGGTTCCAGAGATATGCTCTACTGTGACTCCAGAACTACTGGTCATGGTGATGGCTTTCTTAGCACAGTCTATCAATCCTTTATGCCTTGACATCCAGTCCATACCTAGTACTACTTCCAATCCTTTGGTTCCAAGTACAATTAGGTTGGCATAAAAATCTATCCCATGTATTCTGATAGGTACAGCTTTGCAAATTTTTCTAGCTTTGGTTGAACCAGGGATTTGAACTATCATGACATGCTTCAGGTTGGTTGGACGAATCTTACTAGTGCATGCAAATTCTTCGGTGACAAATGAATGCGATGCTCCCGAATCAAACAATACTCTTGCTAAAACCGAGTTGACAGAAAACATACCCAGCACTATGTCTGGCGCTTCCTGGGCTTCTTCTGCATTCATGTGGAAGAGACGACCGTTGCGGTTGTGAGGGTTCCCTGGGGCAAATCTCCTTCCTGGCTGAACACGGCGCTGCTGCTGAGCTGGGGCAGTCACATTGGCATTGGCTGCAGTCTTCTTGGGACACTCATTGGAGTAGTGACCCTTCACTCCACACTAAAAACAAGTGATCTGGGACTTGTCCTTGACTGCGACAGGCACAACATTGCTGCCAGTTCTAGGTGCAGTGTTGCTGCTGTTGTTGTTGTGGTTCTTGGGAGGTGTATGATTGAAATTGTTGGCATTACCAGAGTTGTGATTGTTTCCTCCGGACTTCACATTGCTTCCGCTACGGTTGGGGTACCTTGGGCGAGAATTTGAGGGTCGGTTGTTCCTTGGTGCATATCCTAGTGAAAGGTTGGGACGGTACTTCTGGTGACTGTTGGATCCAGACTGTTGCATCATACGACGCTTGTGATTGTCGTTTGCCTGGTTAATCTTCCCTTCCATCTGGATGGCAGAGTCGACTAGCTCTTCGAGATCCTGGAAACGGATATTGACGAGGACAGTCTGCATCTCATCGTGCAGTCTGTTCAAGAATCTCTCCTTCTTGTTGGCCTCCGTGTTGATCTCATCAGGTGCCTATCTGGAAAGTGACAGGAATTTGTCACGGTACTCCACCACAGTCATTCTTCCTTGCTTCAATTTGCGGAACTCATCTCTCATCCGGTTGACTAGACCCTGCGGCACGTGGGTGCGGCTGAACTTGACTTTGAATGCTTCCCATGTCATAACTTGACCATGGTTCATATTGCGGATGCTATTCCACCAATCTCTAGCATCTCCCGCCAGATAGTGGGTGGTGATGAGAACTTTCTCATTGTCGTCAACTCCTGCAACTTCGAGGTTGTTTTCCATGGTCTGCAACCAGTCATCAGCATCTAGTGGGTTCTTAGATTGGTTGAAGATTGGGGGATTAGTGTTTCGAATTTTTTTTGAGTTTGGATCCATGGTGGTCCTGATTTCCATGTCCTTGGTTGTTGAGAGACATCTGGGCGATCTGTTGAAGTGTTGCTAAGTTGGCTTGGCGCTCTACCCTACTTGCTTCACAGTCTGCGATGAGATTCTGCAAGATCTGCAGCATTGGGTCCTGTGATGAGCTGCTCCCTCCTTGGTTTCCACGAGTCATCTGAGGATTGAGATAGATATAGAGGTAAGAGGGAAATTCTAAGGTTCATGGGTTTGGGGTTTTGAAAGCTAAAACTTTGAGTTAAAATCAGGTTTTTCAACTAACTTCATTTCCATTCATGCAAGCAAGCACACGATACAACACACACCACAACAATCAAAGAGACAACAAATGGTTTGAAGAACCATTCTGCAAGCTACGATACAACGAGATGATACATCTCAGGCTACGATAGTGCTCTAGTGCATCTACTCATCGTCGATGAAGTCGGAGCCCTCATCATCAGTGTAGAAGTCCACGACATCCTCCTCCAGAAAGTCATCATCGTTGCTGAGGTAAGAGTCCATGTCTCCCTGGATGTCTTCACCCTCATCTTCTTCTTCTTTTGCTGCAAGCTGAGCTTCCTGCTCCTTGACGGTCTTCTCGAGGTCGGCCACCTTCTTGCGAAGACGGGCGATGGTGCGATCCTTCTTGGCATGCTGGCGGCGAAGAGACTGACGGTCTTGGACAAGCAGTGCGAAAGTCTGGGCCTTCTGGTCGACAATGGCATGGTTCTGGTTGGCTAACTCTCTGGCATTGTCCAGTTCCTGCTGTCTGTCGTGAAGCAAGAAATCAAGTTTCTCCACTTGACGCCTCAACTCGAGGTGGCCCGACATTTCCATTGGCAGTCCCATGAAGTCACGTCTTGCATAGTGAGCAAAACGGGTTCCTTGGGTCTTGTTGACGCCGAGGGCACATAGACGTGCGAGAGCTTCATGCATTGCCCTGGCTAATCCATCTAGCCAGTAGTTCTCTCTCACGGAGAACTGAATTCTTCCAGAAGTTGGTGCTTCAATGCTTCCTCTAAGATCTGCGGTGACTAGCCACTGTAGGTCTCCTCCTGGGGGTCCTGGAAGTTGAGCTCCAAGAAACTCCGGGTGCAGGCGTCCCAGTAACTCCGACAGTGAATCCAGATCCCTCTCGAAGATCAGCTGACCTCCGTTTCCCAATTGGTAAAACTTGCTGAACTGAGTCTCCATCTACAAGAATTAAGGATGAGGAAGTTAGAGGAGTGATCAAGTGTGTCAAATTTTTAGTAGTAGTATAAGAGTTTTGAGGAACATGAATTTTTGAGAAGGAAGAACTGCCAAGGGTAAGAGAGGAGATAGTTTTTCATAAATACTCACTTTAGTTTTGAAACTAAGTTTTTGTTTGACGTCCATTCTAACTAGGGTCTCCTATGGTCAGGATGGCTCTGATACCAACTTGTCAACACCCAGATTTTTTAATCCTAGATGCCCGTTATGCCATACCTCGCAATCCCAGGATTACCATTTTTGCGAGACATAACAGATTGGATATCACAGTACATCATCCATTACAAACCATACATAAGGTCTTACACAAATAAGGATCTCATGATCCAGTCTTAATACAACAATCAGCGGAAATAAAAGGTGAGCGTAGCGGTGGGGTCCATCTTCAGGGGCACACGCAATGCTGACGAAGGCAGATGGTCCTAGTTATCATAGCCGTCCTGTTGGCCATCATCTTGATAGTCTCCTTCATAGTCTGGCCATGATAATAGCCAGGGACAAAAGCCATGAGTACTCTTTAAGTACTCACAAACTACCACTAACAAGTATTATAATTCTAAGTTAAAGTGCTAACTCTATGCTTAACTATAAAGTTAAGTTTGAAACCTAAGCTGAGTTCAGAAGCAAATAAAGATAAGATAAAACTCTAGAATCACTTAAGTTGGGGAAACTATTGTCATAAACACAACCCTGTTGTGGTCAAATCAAGATTCATCATTCTTTCCAAAGTATTTAGAATAAATCTGACAATGAAACAGTATAGCCATTCCAACTGTCCATAACCGCGGACGCGGCTATTCGAATAGTTTGACACTCTATAGAGGTGGTACACTTTCACCACAAGATTTGATACATCTGTCAGGGATAACCCTGAATCATCATACTTAGTATGCAGATAATCAAACATAACCTTCCCTTTACACACCCTAGTATAAGCACCTCTCCTATGAGCATGGCCTCCCAACCATGACCATCAGTCATCTTGGGCACTGCATAGGTGGACAACATTGAGAGGTAGCCTCAGCTCAAACCTCTCCCGTGAGGAAACTAATACTAATGCATATAAATTTCCAGCTAAGCCTTACCCAATTCAGGTAATGTGGTTGTACGGTAAATTTGGAATGGTATCGCATCCAAATCCAACCATCAGTTTTATAAAAGGGTTAAGGCTCATGCCTCAACATTTTCATCATCATCACCCATTTGTGTTTCTCAACACATGTCAAAACATCTCAATAGAATGACTCATCATTCTAAGGTTTTCATAATTCATTTTCACCAAGTATTCCCATCTAAAGTGACTCAAGTTTTTGGATCTACTCTAAACTACTAAGTTAAGAGTGTTCACTAAAGTGGTAAAGATGGGTTCAATCTCATGCCATAGAATGACATCTAAAGGGTTCTAAATAAGTCAAGTTTTATACTTTTTATGCTACCTTCAAAAAGTAAAGGACTTTGTATAAACTAAGAGGGTAAAACTTGTAACTAAGACTTGGAGTACCAATAGTCAAAGGGGTGTGATCAAGGCATACTTAGGGCATCTTTGCTAAACCGTCTAGTTTGATCCTAGCTTATTAAACACTAAACTTGCAAGTGCTAGCTTGCATTGTTAAAGGTGGCTTGCACTTAGATAGTGCTAGCTTGCTAATAGTAGCTTGCCTTGGTTGGTGCAGTGGTTGAAGTTTTCTTCTTCTTCTTCTTCTTCTTCTTCTTGGTAGAACTCCTCCTCCTCGAGAGCTTGGTCGGTACTATCGTCTATAAATACATAGGGAGTGCACAATCACCAAACAATACTTAACTAGGCTAAGTGGCATTCTAAAACACACCTTTGATGATCTATTATCATCACAACCATCACAAGTTTAATTCAATAATTTCATCCTTTTTATTTTAGAAAAGTAATTTCTACTCATTGAAAAATTAACTAATATTTAATATTCACCACCAAAATATGGGATCATGTGGACACATGTCCTCACCACATATTCTAACATGTGGGAATGAAATTTAAAGGTTGGATCAACATTACTTTGGTTCAAGTTCATTAGTAAATGATTTAGAGTGACTAGAAATGCCTATATAGCTTTGTTTTGGTACTAGTCCATAGTCACTGCATGTAAATCTTAATATTATTACATATTTGGATAGATATGGTGAAATGTGATTTTTGAGAGTTGGAATCAACTCTAAAGCTAACTTGGTTGATTTTATAAAAATGTTGCAAGTTGCAAATGCTTCTTTCTTCTTATTTTTATTAGGAGAGATCTATAACTCTAATTGAATTAAATCCAACGGGCTTGGATAGATTACTTCCATACCTTTCAGGCAAAATTAGTTTCATGCAATTTGGATTTGTCAAACTCACAGAATTAAATTTTGAAATAGTGGACAGAAACTAGATTCAACTAAAAAGAAAAATCCCGATTTGAATGTGTGGGCTAGCGTGGGAAAAGGAATGGGCCGGCCCAGTGGCGCTCCGCGGCGCGGGGCTCAGCTGACAGGGGGGTCCCGCTTGTCAGCGGCACTTAACATGCGAAACGGTACGCGTGCTGTGGGCCGTAGGATTAGAAGCTAGATCTACGGCTGAGGGTCGTCGTCGACGACGAACAGGTCGCCGGCGAGCTCGAACCCTAGCGACTCCGTGGGGGTCTACTGGGGGCATACCAGGGCTCCAGCGGGGTCGGCGAGGCGGGTAAACAACGTGGAAGACAACGGCGAGGCGAGGCGTGGTCGCGTCGGAGCTTGGGGTGGTCACAATCAACGGCGCCCTTCTCCTCCTGCCGCGGCTGCTCCGGCTCCAATTCCGGCGAGGCAGAGCTTGCCTTGCTCCGGCTAGAGGTGGGGAAGGTTCAGAGAGGTGAGGGGAGTGGAATGGTGTGGAGAGGAGAGGCTGGGGAGGGCTCCTTTTATAGGACCGATGGTGAGACCGAGCGGGATGGGCGGTCGACGGTGGCGACATGGCTACGGCGAGGTAGATGCATGGCTGGGGGTGGCGATCGATGGGCGGTTCCCTGGTGGTGCTCTAGAACTTAAATGCGGCCGTAGGGGCGGTGGCACGCGGTCGGGGCGAGGTGGCGCTCTGCGCAGCAGAGGCGGCGGTGTCCATGGCGAGCGGTGGCTGTGAGGATTTTGGCGGCGAACTGGGATGTCTGGGGTGTTCTCCAGGTCGAGGCGGAGTGGTGGGCGCGGGCTGGTGCCTAGGGGCGGTCTGTGCGAACGAGGACAGGGCGTGCTCTGGGGGCGGCGTCGGCATGCTCGACCAGCTCCGGGCGCGACGGTTCCTGGCCGCTCTACCCTCTGTCTCTGTTCTGGGGCTGGTTGGGCAGTGGAGGTGGACCACAAGCAAGTTGCTAGACATGAGGAGAGAGGCTGTAGAGGGCTGCTGCTGCGAGTGCACTGTCGGCCGGCGAGGTGGTGCTCAGCATGGCATGGCAGTGCAGCTAGGGGTAGGGGAGATGCTGGTTAGGCTCTAGTTAGATCAAGAGGGGACAAGGGGATTAAATGGGGATCAATTGGGGGGCAAAACCCTGTAGTAAACAGTGAGCTAGGATTAGAGGAGAGATTATGCATGCCAAGTGTTTGATTAAATGACCGCATGAAAGAAAGTTTTGAATTTTGGTTTCAAATTTTTTGAGTGATCTCCACTAGTGATAGGTAGTCTCTGGTTGCAAGGGTTTTGAAAGTGGAGCTCAAAAAGCTGGGTTTTGAAATAGGGGTGATCTATGCATATGCATTAGATTAAATTTTAAATTGTCATTTAAAATAGTTAACATAATGTTTTTAGCAGATCAAAAGGTGGGCCTTGGTATCTCATTATGTGTACTAGCAAGGGGTACAAAGATCAAGAATTGTTTCTGATAAGTTTTGAGTACTAGGACTAGCCAAAGTAGGCATGAGAGTTCAATTTGCCAACATGACCATTCCTCCTTTTTAATTCTTTTTGATTTAATTTTCTTTAGGAAAAGCTTGGGAATGTTGTAGATGATGTTTAAATCACCTAAGAAACATTTTACAAGCATTGGATCACACAACCATGGCAATTCAAAACAACTCCTATTTTAAATGCACACATATATGAATGCTTTCATTTTAACTTTGAAAAAGTTTTTGTTAACCCCAAATTTGATTGATTTGATCTTGATAAGCTTGGATTGAAGTTTTGGGATGTTACAAACGCCATGATCAAGGAGAAGCAACCAAGTTTGTATGAGGAGTTGGAGCCGTTTAGAACCGAGCTTGTTAGCAAAGGATTTTTAGCTTGCATTGAACTTCAACCCACTTTGATTAGCCAAATCAAGGAATCCCAGAAGGGAAATGAAAGTATCGATGGAATCAAACGTCGTATTGGTACAGGAAAGGTACCTGGATTCACCGAAGAGGAAGAAGGAGTCCTGTGGTACAAAGGACGTATCTGTGTGCCAGCAGATTTGGAGCTGAAGCAAGTTATCATGCAAGAAGCTCATGATACTCTTTATTCTATCCACCCCGGAGGAACAAAGATGTATCAAGATTTGAAAGAGAATTTTGGTGGCACAAGATGAAGAGAGAAATCAGAAGCTACATCGCCAAGTGTGACATCTGTCAAAGAGTCAAAGCAGAACATCAGAGACCCGCAGGACTGTTGCAACCATTGCAGATTCCAGAATGGAAATGGGATTCTGTCGGAATGGACTTTATCACCGGTTTGCCTACTTCTAGTAGGGGAAACGACTCTATCTGGGTCATTGTTGATAGACTATCTAAGGTAGCTCACTTTATACCTATCAAGACTACCTACCAGAGTTCGAAGCTAGCAGAGTTGTACATTGCTAGAATTGTTAGTCTGCATGGAACCCCCAAGACCATAGTATCAGATCAAGGAACCCAATTTACCTCGAGATTTTGGCAGAAAGTCCAAGAAGGATTAGGAACCAAGTTGAATTTCAGCATAGCTTCTCACCCACAAACTGATGGACAGACTGAAAGAGTCAACCAAATCCTAGAGGATATGTTGAGAGCTTGTGTTTTGGAGTATGGATCAAAATGGGAAGACTGCCTACCTTTCGCAGAATTCTCATACAACAATAGTTATCAAGCCAGTTTGCAAATGGCACCATTTGAGTTCCTATACGGAAGAAAGTGCCGTACCCCTTTGAATTGGTCACAAGTAGGAGAGAGTGAGGTTTTCGGACCCGACATTCTCTGAGAAGTGGAAGAGAAGGTTCACAAAGTCCATGAGCACCTCAAGACCGCCCAATCTAGAGAGAAGAGTTATGCTAACAAGAGAAGGAGAGACCTGACTTTCAATGTCGGAGATTTCATATATCTCAAAGTTTCACCATTGAAGGGAACCCAATGTTTTAGTCTGAAAGGAAAGGTAGCCCCCAGATATATCGGACCCTTCAAGATTCTGAACCGCCGAGGAGAAGTATCTTATCAACTAGAACTACTAAAGAAGATGTCAGCCATCCACAATGTGTTCCATATCTCGTTACTTCGCAAATGCCTAGAAGTGCCGAAGAAGACCGAAGTGTTCAAAAACATCGATCACCGAGCTATTGATATCAACAAGGATCTGACATATCATGAAGTGCCCATCTGTATCTTAGAGGAAGCTAACAGAAGCACTAGGACCCGGAGTATCAAATTTCTCAAGATTCAATGGAGCAACCATACTGAAGAAGAAGCCACCTGGGAGCGGGAAGATTACATTAGGACAGAGTTTCCAGATCTCTTTAATTCCTAGTTTTCTTTTGTAAATCTCGGGACGAAATTTGTTTAAGAAGGGAAGGTTTGTAACATCCCAAAACTTAATCCAAAGTTAATCAAGATCAAATCTACCCAATTTGGGGTTAACAAAAACTTTTCCATTTAAAATAATTAAGCATTCATATGTGTGTGCATTTAAATTAAGAGTTGTTTTGAATTGCCATGTTTGAGTGATCCATTGGTTGTAAATGATTATATGGTGAATTAAACATCATCTAGATCATTCCCAAACAAATCCCAAAGAAAAAGAAATCAAAAAAATAAAATAGAGAAATGGTCATTTGTGCCAGTTTAACTAACTAGGACACTTTGGGTGTTCCTAGGACTCAAATGCCAACAGAGAAAATTGTGGTTCTTTGCACCCCTTGCTAGTACAAGTAGTGATGTGCCAAGGCCCACTTTGTGATATCCCAAAAACATTCAAACTATAATTTTAAATTACATTTGAAAATTGAATCTAGTGTATGTATCAAGATCACCCTAATTTAAAAACCACTCAAATGAACTCCATTTCAAAAACCCAAGCAAACCTAGATGCTCAAGCATAAGTTACACCACTCCAGCACAAATCTTTCAAAAATTCAAAAGTTTTGTTCATGCGGCCATTTGATCGAACACATTGTGAGCAGAATCAAAATGGCCTAACTTATATTGTTTTTGATCAAATTTGGTCGAGCCTTTTGAACCCAATTCAAGTCCTTTGTCTCCCCCAGACCCAACCAAGCCATCAAAGACCTACCCAATGGCCTAGGGCAACAGTTCCACGCCACCCAAAAGCCATGCTCGCTGGTCGAGCATGCGCAGCTCGCAGCAGACCGCCAACCCTTCTCCGCCGCTCTAGGAAGCAAGGAACCACCTCACTGCCGCCCACGGTCCACCCCACGGCCGCAGATAGCCACTGAACCACCCCACAGCCTCGCCGCCCTTTCTCCTTGTGCGCAGCCGGAGCGCGATCGCTGCCAGCACGCCACAGACCGCGCCTCGACACCAAATCGCACATGCCGCTCCGCCTTGAACCTAGCAACCCGCCAGACACGGCCGTGCATCGCCGCGCGACCCACAGTTGCCATGATCACCATCGAGCATCGCATCTGTCTTCTAGAGCACGTGAAGCCCCCGACCACATGCCACCGCCCCTAGCATCGCCATTGCGCCGTAGCTGATCGCCAGCAGACCGCGCACCGTCCGCCTACCTCGCCCATGCCGATAGCCCTCTGTACCGCTCTCGCCGGAGACGCCAGCCCACACCCGTCTGTCCCCTGGTCGAGCCTATATAAGGAGGCCACCCCAGCACCATTTCTTCACACCATTCCACTCCCCTCTCTCCACTGACCGTTTCCCCTCTCTCGCTAGAGCCGCTCGAGCAGCACATCGCCGGAATTCCACCGGAGGCAGCCGCTGTAGAGGAGGAGAAGTTGCAGTCGATTTCGTCCACCTCAGCCCCTGCCGCGACTTCGCCTGAGCTCGCTGTCGCCGTCCAGTTCATTCTCCCGCCTTGCCGCACTAGCTGGAGCCCTGGTACGTCCCCAGTAGACCCCCACCGGCCGTTTAGGGTTTGGTCTCGCCGGCAACAAGTCCGTCGTCGATGACGACCGTGGACCCTCGATCTGTGTTCTAATCGTAGAGCCTAGATTGCCCCGTATCGCTTCGGGTTTTATGTGTTGCTGACATGCGGGACTAGCCTGTCAGTCGCCCTCTGCGCCGCTGAGCGTTATTGGGCCGGCCCATTTAGTTTCCCGCGCTGACCCAGTTAATTCAAATTAGGTATTTCTATTTTGAATTAAAATCAATTCTGTCCCTTAGGTCAAAAATCAATTCAAAGAGTTTTACAAATCCAAATGGAGTGATTCCAATTTTGTTGGAAAGGTAATGAAAATCTCTATCCAAGCCCGTTGGATTTAAATCATTTAGAGTTAGAGATATCTCCTAGTAAAAATAACAAGACAGAAGCGTTTGCACATTCAAACATTTTTCTAAAATCAACCATAATAGCTTTTGAGTTGATTCCAACTCTCAAAAATCACATTTAACCATACCTGTCTGAATATGTAATAATATTAAGGTTTGCATGCAGTGACTTTGGACTAGTACCAAAATAATGCTATATAGGCATTTCTAGTCACTTTAAATCACTAAATATTAAACTTAAACTTATTAAAATGTGATCCAACCTTTAAATCACATTCCCATATGTTAGAATATGTGGTGATGACATGTGTCCACATGATCCCATATTTTAATTGGAGAATATTAAATCTTAGTTAATTTCAATGAGTAGAAATTACTTTTCTCAAATAAAAAGAATGAGGCTAGTTAATTAAACTTTGTGATGCTTGTGATGATAATAGATCATCAAATGTGTGCCTTAGGATGCTAATTAGACTAGTTAAGTTTTGTTTGGTGATTGTGTATCCCGTATGTATTTATAGACGATAGTACCGACTAAGCTTTCGAGGAGGAGGAGTTCTACCAAGAGGAGGAGGAAGAAAACTTCAACCAGTGCACTACACAAGGCAAGCCTAGCACTTCAAGTAAACTGAGCAAGCTATTGTTAGCAAGCTAGAATTAAGCTAGATAACCTAAGCAAGATGCATTAGGCATGCTTTGGTTGTACCACTTTGACTATTACCTACCCAAGTTTTATTTTCCAAGCTTTACTTCCTTTACTTTATTAAAGTCCTTTACTTGTTTGAAGGTAGCATAAAAAGTATAAAACTTGACCTATCTAGTTGTATTTAGATGTCATTATATGGCATGAGATTGACATTAGCATCCCACATTAGTGAACACTCTTAACTTAGTAGTTTAGAGCTAAATCAAAACTTGATTCACTTTAGATGGGATTACTTGGTGAAAATGACTTGTGAAAACCTTGGAATGATGAGTCATTCTATTGAGATGTTTTGACATGTGTTGAGAAATACAAATGCTTTATGATGATGAAAATGTTGAGGCATGAGCCTTAGCCCTTTCACAAAACTGATGGTTGGGTTCGGATGCGATACCATTCCAATTTTACCATACAACCACAATACCTTAATTGGGTAAGGCTTAGCCAGAAGTTTATATGCATTAGTATTAGTTCCCTTCCGGGAGGGGTTTGAGCTGAGGCTACCTCTCAATGTTGTCCACCTATGCAGTGCCTAAGATGAAGGACAATAGGACGGCTATGATAACTAGGACTATCTTCGATCGTCAGCATTGCCTATGACCTTGAAAATGGACCCCACCGCTACGCTTATTATTTATTCCGCTGCTTGTTGTATTAAGACTGGATCATGAGATCCTTTATTCGGGTAAGACCTTATTATGGTTTGTAATGGATGATGTACTGTGATATCCAATCTGTTATGTCTCGCAAAAATGGTAATCCTAGGTTTGCGAGGTATGGCATAACAGGCATCTGGGATTAAAAATCCGGGTGTTGACACATCGAGAGGCTTCTTATAGGCGAAGAGATAAGGACGGTGGGTGGCCAGGGGCCCCACACCACCTGGTGGCGTGGCCAGGGCTAGCCCGCGCCACCACATGGTGTGGCCGCCCTGTGGCCCCTCTCCATCTCGTCTTCTGGCTCCATGAGTCTTCCGGTAAAATATCGACTTTGGCTTTTGTCCGGTCCAATTCCGAGAATATTCATTTTCTGACTTTTCTGGAACCAAAAAACAGAAGAAAACATGCAACTGACACTGTGGCATCTTGTTAATAGGTTAGTCCAAGAAAGTGTATAGAAATACTCCAAAGTGTGGACAAAACATAAGAAAGTAGATATAAAACAAGCATGGAACATCAAAAATTATAGATACGTTAGTAACGTATCAACATCCCCAAGCTTAACTCCTGCTCGTCCTCGAGTAGGTAAGTGATAAAAAGAAAGAATAATTTTTGAGGTGACATGCACCATCATAAACTTGATCAAAGTATTTGTAAAACATGGATAGCTGGGATCATAGTACATCAGTCATAACATGAAAGACAAAGTTCTAACAATAAGACAAAGCAACTATTGTTGTAACATGAAAAGGCACAAACAAAAGATTCATGAATAACAATGCTTTGTAAGACGTTTGTTTGTTTCACATAAAGAAAACATAGCATAGTGGCATTCAGCTTGTCCCTCATAGAGTAGCAAACATAAATGCATAGGACACCTTCAAAGTTCGTAAGAGTGACTAGATACAAATAGTTTAAAACAAGCAATATCAAAGCTATGCATCAATCAACAAGTCATGGGACAATGCACATAGAACTAAGAATGGCCACTATGCTCTCAACGTAGGTGCATAAAAATAGAAGGTGGAGACTCAACATAAAAGTAAAAGAAAGGCCTTCATAGAAGGAAGTAGGGATTCAAGTCTCAAAAAGAGCTTCCAAAAATTATGGTACTTATTAGCTTTCAGCTCTCATTGCCCCTATCATAAGCATCTTGAAGTGATTAAGGTTAAAGTGAACAAACTATGGTGTATATGCTTGATGAAGTACAAGTTGGAAATCTCATGTCCCTTGAATACGAGGGCCGCTCCTCATGCTACTCAAGTTTAGTCACCGGTAAGTTCTTGTCATCGTAAGTACATGTGTATCATAGAGAACCACAAACAGGGTACCCCTTTCCCGATGATACGGAAGAATCCCCATATCAAAATTACAAGGCAAGAAGATAACGAGCATCTCAGCAATCTTCTGATTTACCATGGGAATATGGTGCTTTTTTTTCTCTCTTTCCTCTTTTCATATATCTCTTTTTTCTTTCTTTTTTTTTATTTTTTCTCAATATCTTACTCTTTTTTTATAAGAAGAATGCTTCATAGACAACTCATTATGGTTACGCTGCAGGTTTCCACCATGATAGCATGGATTAGACCAACAACCCAGGTGTTTCTCTAAGACATATACATAACTCCATGGACTTACAAGCCCCCCTTTCATTTCACAAGACGACATCCATAGACAAAAGAGCATGATATCAACTAGGTACAAAGTACAAGTGCAATGTTGAAAGCTTTCCCCATGACAGCATGGTTCTGCTAATCCCCAACATATAAGTGCAAGCATATACAACATAGACGACACAATGGTTCAAGTTTATTAAGGGCAATAAAAGTAAAGTGTGCCATCAAGTTCGTGAGAGCTTTAGTCACTAGTTTTCTCATCACAAGTTTAATTTAGAAGGTAGATAAAAACATGAATATACTTGGAATAGCATATGCTAATAGGTAGGTATGGTGGACTCTTTGGAATAACTTGGTTTTAGGAGTTGGATGCATGAATGGAACTCATACTTGGTTATGGAGGCTAGCAAAAGACTGGGAGCGACCAACTAAGAGAGCAATAATGGCCATAATCATGTAGAGCGAGAAAACATCATTAATCAAAGCATAAAGTGATACTACAAGTTGAAAACTAAAGGATAATAAAGGCTATGGTGACTTGGGATAGTCATAACATGGTGTGAGCATGCGCCAAGTCAACCCAAAGAAAGAATCAAAGGAGAATACCACAATACTATGCTTTAATATGCTAAAACAACGCATGATTCTTCCAAGGCACATTAAGCAATCTCAATTGTTTATAACAAGTCATTCTACAACAAAGAATACTAAGCATAAACCCAAAACAATATCAAGAATGGCATGACAAAGCATGGGCCACAGTCAAAAACATGCTCTCTTTATCACTTAAGCATGAACTTTCCTACTCTTTTCCAATCCAAACGAAAATATTTGAAAACCAATTTATGAAAGAGAAGGTCCAGCCAATTTATTCAGCAAACTAAGCAAAACAAGCAAACGAAAACCAAAACGAAAAATGAAAAAGAAGACGCTCCAAGAACAACACAATTGTGCATGAAACAATAAAAATAAAGTGTTTGGAAGAAACCTAGGATTTTTATTGATGAAGAAGGGGATGCCTTGGGCATCCCCAAGCTTTGACTCTTGTACTTATTGGATATTTCTTGGGGTGACACGCGTGGCATCCCCAAGCTTGAGCTTTAGTCCATCCTTCATCTCATTACTCATTCCTTCCATACACCTGAATTTGTTTCCTTCATACAAAACTTCACACAATCTTTATTAGCAACATTTGTGCACTCAAGATAATAGGTGTTTAGGTTCAGTTCCAACACAATAAAACTTTCATTAAAACACAAGCTACTGTAGCAATTCCCTCAAAAATCTCAATTCCCCAAAAGAACTCAAAAAGGAACCAACAAGAAGCAAATGCAAATAATGGCAGAAATCTGTCAAAACAGACTAGCAGGTAAAGACGAATTTTTCGAAGACCTTCTGTTGCTCAAATAGAAAAGTGTTGAACTAACGAAAGTTAGATAACAACCTAGGGTAGAAGCACAAAATTCACGCCTCAAAAGGACGTATAGAGATTTTACACGAATTTTTACGGTGAAGCATAGAAATCAGTTTTAGGACAACAACTTTACTAGTCATTACTTCTCTCTTATTAGAGGTTACTCTTGGCACAAAAATCAAATAAAAAGGATAAGGAGCGGTTATTACAGTGGTAATAACTTCCAAGACTTATCTAAATTTTTTGGGTTATCTCCCAATAAGTACTTTTCTTTAACGCCTTTAAGTTAGGCTTGATAGTTTGAGAAGATGCTCACATAAGAAATATAAATTGAAGTAAAAGAGAGCATCAAGAAGCAAATTCAAAGCACATTTAAGTCTAACCCACTTCCTATGCATAGGAATCTTGTAAAGAAACAAGTCATCAAAGCACAAAGCAACAAGCATAGTAAAGCAAAACAAGTGCAACTTCAAGACTTTCAACATAAAGAGGGGAAACTTAATATTATTAAGATACATAAAACCATGTTTCCCTCTCTCATAATAACTTTCAGTAGCATCATGAATAAAATTAACAATATAACTATCACATAAAAAATTCTTATCATGAGCCAAATGCATAAAATAATTATTACTCTCCCTATAAGCATAGTCATTCTTATTAATTGTAGTGGGAGCAAATTCAATAAAATAGCTATCATTATTATTCTCATCACCATAATCATCAAATATAGGAGGCATATTATAGTCATAATTAATTTCCTCCTCAATAGTAGGTGGACTGAAAATATCACATTCATCATTGTAATCATCATATATTGGAGGTTTGGTATTATCATAAGCAATATAATAGCTATCTTCCAAAGCTGGGGAACTAAAAAGATCATTTTCATAAAAACTAGCTTCCCCAAGCTTAGACTTTTCCATAGCATTAGCAATAATGGTGTCCAAAGAATTCATACTAACAACATTGCTATTAGCATGCAAATAAAGTTCCATAGGTTTTTTAATTTTCTCTTCAAACACTTCATGTCCTAACTCAAGATAAATACTATAAAGCTCTCTAATTTTGTTGTTGTTTTCCATTAAGCCTAACTAGTGAAAACAAGAAACAAAAAGACAAGATTGTAGAATCTAAAGGAAATAACTTCGAGCACTCATACCGGAGGATGTGAGTACCTTTTAGCTTACCTCCTCGGCAACGGCGCTAGAAAATAGCTTGATGTCTACACACTTCTATTCTTGTAGACAGTTGTTGGGCCTCCAAGTGTAGAGGTTTGTAGAATAGCAACAAGTTTTCCCTTAAGTGGATCACCCAAGGTTTATCGAACTCAGGGAGGAAGTGCTCAAAGGTATCCCCTCTCAAGCAACCCTGCAATCAAGATACAAGAAGTCTCTTGTGTCCCCAACACACCCAATACACTTGTCAGGTGTATAGGTGCACTAGTTCGGCGAAGAGATAGTGAAATACAAGTGGTATGGATAAAAGACAACGGTGCTAGAAAATAGCTTGATGGTGTGAAAGAGACTAAAGGCAAACTGAAATAAAGATGGAAGCAAGCAAACATGTAACAAATCTAGTTGCAAACGGTGTTTCAACGCTTAGAAACAAGGCGTAGGGATCATACTTTCACTAGTGAACATTCTCATATAAATATCTTCTCTTTATGATACTACTCTTAACTACTCTCCGGTTGGACACTCTAATCCATGGTAAGGCTATAACAGTACACCTCAAAGTTCGCTTTCCGCATCTAGATAACCCCACACTGTCACCTTGAGCACTGATGTTTCCAACAAACACCACAATTTCATAAAGACATCCAACTCCAAATATAACTCATAACAAGTATTCGTGATCTCTAGCCTAAGTGCCACCATGATGTGCACACTGTCAACTTCACACACATGGGGAGAGTAGAGATCTATTAAAGCACTTGAGTAGCAAGGTAGATCTACTTGATTACAAAGCTCAGGATCACAATATGATCATGCATAGAGAGAGATGAACACATAGGTACCGATAGAACCCTTAGCCTCGAGAGAGAACTACTCCCTCCTCATCATGGGAATCAGCAACGGTGATGGAGATGGTGGTGGAGATCGATGGAGATGTGTCGTGGTGGTGTCACGACAGATGCCATGGATAGGCTAAAGGTGGGGACTAATACACGCTAGGAGAATCCAGGGAGGGATTGTGGAGTGATTCTCCACACAAAAGTTTGTATTGATTTCCTTCCAAGATTACAAGTGCTCCTGGAGCTGTGTTCGCTAGAGGAGGAAGAAGGAGCTCTCTTACTCTCACCCACGACTTACGCCTGAAACCCTAGCCCAAACAGAATAGTAGAAAGACCAACCTCCTCTACAGAAGCCCTAGACCCCCTTTTATAGGGGAGGCTCGGTTTCTGCCTAGGGCATACGTGGAGGCATATTCCTAAGAATATGCCTCCTCTCAAAGTGGTAAGCCGACCGGGGTGCTTTTTCCCCCGCATCACACATGCTTTAGCTACGTGAGCCTCTACGGCGCCCTCGTCAGCTGACACGGGCGTCGTCACGCTTGTCGGCCACGCCCCGGTGGTCCTGTCCTTGCTTGCTTCGCTCAGGCAGTGCGTACCGGGGCTCCTTTTGACCAGCGAGATTCCTTCCTTCTCCTAGAAGCTTGCTGTGACCCGGATGATGGTTCATCCAGCCACACCTGTTCTTGCATATAAGTAAAACATGCACTTCCGACTCACTGCTTAAGTCGGATGAGACCTAGTTAGGCGAATGCCCCCAAGTCCGGATTACCCCGTGATTCGTCCTGCCTTGAGGTGACTCGGCCAGCATCCGCTTTGACCTTGCCGAACCTCGGCTAACTTGGCCTTTATACCCCGGTGTGACCCTACCCGGGGGTATCCCCCCAACATTAGTCCCCAAAGCTGGTGCAGTCTTAGCTGCCTTGGCCGCTAAGGCCACACCAGGTTTAGTTTCCAGCTTTGGTCGCTATTTCCGAGTTAGCTCTTTTACCTTGGATTTTATGGATTTACATTCCCTTCGCGCATTCCAAGTTTTCACTTGCCGGCTAGGTTACCACTTTAACTCGGATCTCATGGTTTTACTTTCCCTTTGCACACGCTAAGTTTTTACTCGTTGGCCGGGTTACCATAGTTCCATCCGGGTCTCGTTTCCTTCTCTCGTAAGCCATCCCATGTGAAGGGTAATCATTTTGTCTTCTTATTTTAAGGGCATGCACAGTAACTGCCGCAGTAATTGTGAGTTATCACTGCGCGCGGGTCACGTCATGCCTGCCTCCTCATTTTTCGCATCACACTATCACGTCATAGGATGCTCTCTGCTCTGTGGCCCTCCGTGTGGCTCCCCGCTGATTGGTCCGGACGGACGATACACGGCCACTGCGTGTGGCCGGTCCACAGGACGTGATCCCACTCACCTTTGGTGGGAGTGGTTAAATAGCGGAGGGGTGCGTCCCTTAGGATTTTTCCCCCTCCGCACCCCTCTGCCCGTTGCTATTCCTCTTCGTCTTCCTCGCGACCGCGCCGCCGCTAGCACTGCCAAAAAGCAGCGTCGTCGCCGCGCTTCTCCGCTGCGCCTCTGCGTCACTGTCACTGTGACGCAAATCTCTCGCTACGGGTCCTCGTCAATCCAGGCCACTGTCCCCCACCGCCACTAGCTCCAGGGAGGGCCTCGAGGAGCAGATGACGGAAGAAGAACTCGCCATTGCTGAACAAGAGGAGGAGGACGCCGCGGCGGCGGACCGCGGTGCGTGGGCTGGCTCCTGGGTCTGCCAGGATGACCTGGACTGGCTCTACCGGACCAGACGCATCCCCGCCGGCGTCGCCGCTCGGCTTGCCTCCGCCGAACTAGCTCCTTCACCCAATCTTGGGGAGTTCATCGTGTTCTTGTCTCACTTTCAACGGGGCTTCGGACTGCCGATGAGCGATTTCTTCCAGGATTGGCTCAGTACCTACCATCTCCAGCTGCACCATCTTCCAGCCAATGCCATTACTTCTCTCTCTGCCTTTGCTTCTACGATCGAAGGCTACGCCGGACTGTGGCCCACGAAGGAGCTGTGGATCCGGTTTTTCAGCCTTTGTCGCAACGTTATCCCCGACATCCACACTGATCCGGAGGACAAGCGGCTCACTCAGTTCGGAGCGGCCTCCATCTCTCCCCGGAGGTTTTCTGTTTTCCCGCGGGTCACCGGGTTAGAGTCCTGCAAAGGGTGGGCCCAGACATTCTTTTACGTCCGGAACATAGGCACCGAAGGTTTGATCCGGTTGCTCCCCTATACACCGGGTCCACCTAACCCGGATATGTGGGACGCCGTTCCCAGGAAACCTACGGCCCTGGCCAACCAAGTGAACAAAAGGTTCGCGGAGCTGAAGGAGCTCGGGCTGCGCAACGAGGATGCAATGATCACTTTCGTGCACAACCGAATCTCCCCCCTCCAGAAGCGCACCCACAAGGTGTGCCATATGAGCTTCGGCCGCGATCCCAACCGGACTTCATCCTTCGAACTGAGCAACACGGAGATTTATCGCCGGGTTAAGGCTCTCTTCACCACTCACAAGGACTTCTCCTCTGAGTGGACTTGGGGGATTGAGCATTTCTGCCGTGACCGGCTTCCTCCCATGGTAAGTTTTATGTTGCAAACTTACCCCGGACTAACTACACGTCAGTTATTGTTGCATTTTGACTCTTTTGTTCATTCTTTTCCTCAGCTATTCCTTCAGCAGACCCTCGAGGACGGCACCGATCCGACCCTTAAGTGGGCACCAGACCGGGTGACTCCGGATGAGGAGGAGCCGGACCAAGAGATGTTTCTCCCCATGACCGACGCCACGAAACAACCCACGGGTAAATTCTCTTCTATTAGAGATTGGCCCGATGATGAAGATGACTCGGATATTGAGATAATTGAACCTGTTGAGGCTGTTCCCCTTTCTTTTGCTTTTCCGCCATCAGCTCATCCCGGTGGTCACATCCACGAGGATCCTCCCCTCGCTACGGGCGAGCCAGTTCTGGTGGCGTCGAAGAAGAAGCGCGGGGCTTCCTCAAGCTCTTCCTCCGGACCTTCCTAGCCCGTTAAAAGGCGAAAGAAGTCCGGGGACAAGACCGCCTACAAGCCAGCAGGCAAGGCCCCAGCACGAAGGGCTCGGAAACCCAAGGAAGCCGAAACCTCGGATGCGTAAGTCATTCTTTCTTTTGTAACCTGTTCTTCCTCACTTCGTCGTAATTTTTCTTTCTGACATTGTTTGATTTTGTAGGGCTCCGGTGGAGGTCCCTCAAAGCGGGTCCAGCATCTCTTCACCTCTCCGGCCTAGCCCTTCACCCTGTCGTGACGACGAGTCACGTCCGCTGAGCCCTATTCCAGAGGGCTCCACGGCCGCTCCGGGTCACCCTGGAATGGGGGAGGGGGACCGGCCCAGCCGGAGCAACGGCATCCACCACCTCGGCAACGCCGCAACCAGCAGCCACTGAGGCGACGTCGGCTCCCGCACCAGTTCCTGTACCAGCAACTAGACCCGCACCAACTCCAACTCCGGCGTCAACACCAACTACGGCTGCGAAAACATCAGCGCCGGCACCAAGTCCTGCAACAAGAGTACCAGCGCCCAGTTCCTCTGCATCTTCCGAATCTTCTCAACCTCTGAAAACCGCTGCTACGGCTTTCTCTTCCCAGCAAGCCAAGGGCAAGAAGGCTCCAGACGCTGCCAAGCCCACTGCCGTCGAGCCTGGGCAACGTACCCTCATATCGATGCTTCCTAAGAAAACACCAGCGGCAAAGGACGCCCCTACCGAGCCAACCGATGCCTAGCAGTTGGTCCTGCATACCAGCCCCGCCCTTGCCTTGGTGGAGAGGAAGGAAGCACATGCAAAGGGCTTGGTGACGCCCCATATGCCCACCGGTGAACGGTACCCCCCGAGCCTGATGGAAGTTGTCATGAACTGGAATAAGGCAGAGGTAGTTCTGGATTCTGATCTCCCGGAAAAGTCCGTCCTGGCCGAGTTTTCCGCTCAGATGAATACCGCCGCAAAGGCAATTAACCTCGCTGGACAAATGATAGAGGTACGTCGTTTCTCCTTTACAAATTGTAGATAATAACCATTAGTCCCCGAGCCTCCGGGGGAGTAACTTGTTACTTGGCCGGATGCTCTTTTATCGAACTAACGTAGCTCCATGATAACTTCGAATATGCACCTATCTAAAGCCGGGTTAAGTTCCACTTGGCCCGGTTCTTAGTATACTTCAAATATGCACACACCTAGAGCCGGGTTAAGTTCCACTTGGCCCGGATTTTAGTACACATCGAATATGCACACACCTAGAGCCGGGTTAAGTTCCACTTGGCCCGGATTTTAGTACACTTCGAATATGCACACACCTAGAGCCGGGTTAAGTTCCACTTGGCCCGGATTTTAGTACACTTCGAATATGCACACACCTAGAGCCGGGTTAAGTTCCACTTGGCCCAGATTTTAGTACACTTCGAATATGCACACACCTAGAGCCGGGTTAAGTTCCACTTGGCCCGGATTTTAGTACACTTCGAATATGCACACACCTAGAGCCGGGTTAAGTTCCACTTGGCCCGGATTTTAGTACACTTCGAATATGCACACACCTAGAGCCGGGTTAAGTTCCACTTGGCCCAGATTTTAGTACACTTCGAATATGCACTAGGATGACTTAAGTTTCTGTATCTCTTTTAGGTGACCACCAACCGCCGGAGTGCTGAATTCCAACGCTTGCTGGATACGCACAAGAATCTTCGCGCAAAACAGGCTGCACTCATCGCGGAGTACGAGAAAAGGGGTAAATTTCTTCCTTATCCTTTCCTCATTTTTCTTCAATTTCATTTGCCGAATTAATTTGATTGTTTGGTTTCCGCAGCTGGGGTGGAGGCTGAGAACAAGATAATGCAGAAGAACTTGGAACAGATCAAGGGTACATCCTTTTTGTCTGCCTTCACCGTGCTTTCTGTCTCCTTTCTCCCTTGGTTCGGCAAACATTCATACCTCGGCTCTGCCGGGCCAACACACTATTTCAGCATTGCTTGAAGAAAGTGTGCACGTGCCTAACATGATGCTGCATTTTCTTGAACATGCAGGACAACACCAAGCCGAGCTGAAGAAGAAAGATGACGAGCTCACCCTTCTCCGGACCAAGGATGATGAGATTGCTAGGCTGAAGGCTGAGATGGCGAAGATGAAGGCGCATCATCAAACCGAGCTAAAAAAGGCTGGCCAGGACTACACCGAAGAGCGTGAGCGCCTCAACGTCCAAATTGCTAAGGACTGTGAGCTTCTTCAGGAGGCCGACGTCAAACTTGAGTCGGCTAACGCTGAGCGTGAGCAGCTTCGGAAGAGGCGTGATGATTGCACCAAGGAATTGACCCGGATTCACAGCCACATCTCACGTAATTTCTTTTCCCTTATCCGCCTTATTTCTTTGGGTTAGTTCATACGTCTTGTTTTTCAACTTCGTCTTTTGCCTTGTTTCTCAGGCCACTTTCCAGAGGGTACTGCTATTGCGAGTGCTGCTGTTGCCAATTTCCGCCGAGAGAGGGGTACTCCTGCCGCTCCTGACGGTGCGATCATTCCCTTAGACATGGAGGACCTATTGGTCAGCCTGTCCTCTCGCATGGAAATCATTAAAAACTACGGCAAAGATCTCCTTGACATTTCAGTCCAAATCTTCAACGCGTTCTGGCTCGCTGATGACACTCCGGAGAGAGTTGCGCATCTCGCTTAAAAGCTTTCGGAAATCGAGACCCAGCTCGACCTCTGGAGAGAGTCCGTCGGACGTGCCGTAGCTGATACTATCCTTCACCACATTCTTACGTGGTACGAGAAGATTGATCTCAACCTCCTTACACGCGTGCGCACAGGATCCAGATGGACCAATGACCCGGAGTGGGTGGCTTGGCGCCAGGCTTGCGCCCACAGTCTCATCGAATATGCTCCAATTCACGACTGGACTGAGGGTCCGAGCTTCCTGGAAGTCGCTGGCGAAGAAGAAGTTGAGAACGTTATAGATGATTCGGGTGAGGACGAAGAGGACATTGCCTCGGATATCGAAGAGGGCGAAGATGATGCCGAACTTCCTCCTGCTGCTTCTAAGTAAAAAACACTTGAAAACCTATGAGATCCCCGGTATGCCGGGTGGAATTGTATTCCAAACATATGTGATATTTTGCTACTAAGTGCTTATGCCGAATTAACTTGGGCGTAGTCCCCGAGTTTGTTTTCTTGTTCGTTCAATCTCTTGGCTCGGTTCGTGTCTACCTTGGTTCGGTTTTACAACTTACGAATCCGAGCTTGAAAAATTGTCTTAACAATACTGGGAAACTTTTAGGCTTAGCTCAAAAAATAGAACAGCATAATAACTTGAAAATGAATACTGGGTTAGTCCGAAAAACAAACGTCGGCTCGAATAAATTCTTTTCCTTAGTCGTTTTTAATGTGCTACGCAATTCCAAACTTGTTCTCTTTCTTTCCATGAAGCCAATTCTTGTTGGACAGCAGCAAGTCGAAGAGTTGGGTTCTTGGTGCTCGCACATTACTAATCCGAGTTAAGTAGAATAACTTATTCCAGCTGACGCGCGAAAAACAACAAACAATATTAAGGCAGTCCCCGAGTCACTGCTCGAGGTACCAACATTTCATTGATAAGCTCATTGCCGACGTACATACCGACATATGAGAAGACTCGGATACATACACTCCTTTAGCTAAGTGTAGAAAGGACGAAGTAGAGCTATATTCCATGGTCGCTTAGATTCCTCTCCGGACTTGTCCGCCTTGTTCTTTTCATGTGGCTTTGCATCTATAAGATAGTAAGAATCATTGTGTAATGCTTTGCTCACGATGAACGGCCCTTCCCATGGGGGGGATAACTTATGCATGCCCGTAGTACGCTGTACCAACCGGAGCACCAGATCGCCTTCTCAAAAGACCCGGGGGCACACTTTCCGGCTATGATAGCGTCGGAGATTTTGCTGATATATGGCGGATCTGGACAGTGCCAGTTCTCTCGCTTCTTCCAGCAGATCAACATCATTTTGCCGGGCTTCTTGCACTTCGGCTTCTGTGTATTGGGTGACCCTAGGCGAATCATGCTCTATGTCGGCTGGTAACACAGCTTCTGCCCCATATACCAGAAAGAACGGCGTATAGCCTGTCGATCGATTCAGAGTTGTTCTTAAACTCCACAGTACCGCTGGTAGTTCTTCTATCCAGCACCCCGCTGATCTTTACAGCGGCTCAATGAGCCGGGGTTTTATCCCGGATAATACTAATCCGTTGGATCTTTCCACTTGTCCGTTCGATGCGGGGTGGGCTACCGAGGCTATGTCCAGCCGAATCTTCTTATCTCGGCAGAAACGCGCAAATGCTCCTTCCGCAAAGTTTGTGCCATTATCAGTTATGATACTGTGGGGATAACCGTACCTCAAGATTATATCTTTGAGAAACGTTACAGCCGTAGCTCCATCACATTTTCTTATAGGTTTTACCTCAATCCATTTCGTAAACTTGTCCACCATGACTAGAATGTGAGTCATGTTTCCCCTTGCTGGTTTGAACGGGCCAACCATATCCAAGCACCATACGGCAAATGGCAAGTGATTGGTATGGTCTTGAGTTCCGACATTGGCATATGTGTCTTGGTGGCATACCTCTGACAACCATTACATTTTCTCACCAGATCTTCCACTTGCTCTAACGCATTCGGCCAGTAGAATCCGTACCGAAAAGCTTTTGCTACCAAGGCTCGGGATGAGGCATGATGCCCGCATTCCCCCTGATGTATATCTCGGATGATTTCAAGTCCTTCTTCCTGGTCAACACATCGTTGGAGTACATTTGTCACACTTCTTTTGTATAGTTCGGAATTGATGATTGTGTAGGCCTTTGCCCTCCTCTGTGTTTGCCTGGACAGCACTTCCTCAGTGGGTAACGTTTCGTCCCTCAGGAATTGAAATATAGGCAGTGCCCAAGCTGGTATTGCTCGCACAGGGAACACATCCTCATCAATCTCCATCTGATCCACCGGCATAACTTCAACCGGATCCCGCTGAGCAATCCCCGGGTCTTGCGAAGCAGTCCCCGGGTTTACCGAAGTAGTCCCCGGATTTGCCGAGGCAGTCCCCGGGTTCAGCGCTCCACTTCCCATGTCCACGTCCATGGGCACAGCTCTTGATTCTGTGTCCTCTGCGACGTAGATTGACTCGGATTCTGGGGATGGCCTGATGGGTGGTTTCCTGAGGTGCTCTAATGCCACACCCGGTGGAATTGCTTGTCGGGTTGACCCAAGCTTCGACAGCATGTCGGCAGCCTCATTTTCCACCTGGGGTACATGGTGAAATTCACATCCCTCAAAGTAACCAGATATTTTCTGCACATGAAATCTGTACAGCGCCATGTTTGGATCCAAGGCATCCCATACTCCCGACACTTGCTGCACCACCAAATCCGAGTCGCCAAAGCATATGATCCGACGTATTCCAATTTCTTTTGCTACCTTAAGCCCATGCACAAGCGCTTCATACTCAGCGACATTATTTGATGTGGTGAAATGGATCTGCAGCACATATCTCAACTGGTCCTTCTTCGGCGACATGAGTACAACTCCGGCACCTAGCTTGGTTTTGGTCTTTGATCCGTCAAAGTGCATTCGCCAATAGTTCGGATCCGGAAGTGGCGGTTCGTATTGTACCTCGGCCCAATCCACGAAGAAGTCTGCCACAACTTGAGATTTGATGGCCTCTCTTCTGTCATACTGCGGCGCATAAGGTGCTAGCTCAATTGCCCATTTTGCAATTCTGCCACTCGCATCCTTGTTACTCATTATCTCGGATATGGGGGCCTCACATATGACTCGGATAGGGTGCTCCTCAAAGTAGTGCTTCAGTTTCTTTGCGGCCATGTACACGCCATATGCCACCTTTTGGTAATGTGGATAGTTCTGCTTTGAGGTTGACAGCACCTCGCTTAAGTAATACACCGGCCTTTGCACCGACTTACCTTCCTCGTCGCGCTCCACCACTATCACTGCACTTACAACTCGGTTGGTTGCGGCTATATAGAGCAACATTGGCTCCTTCGATAGTGGTGAGGCTAGTACTGGTGCTGTGGCTAACATTTTCTTCAGGTGGGTAAAGGCTTCGTCGGCCTGTGGCGTCCAAATGAACTTATCCGACTTTTTCATGAGTTGGTAAAGAGGCAATGCCTTCTCTCCCAACCGGCATACAAACCGACTTAACGAGGCTAGGCAACCTGTGAACTTCTGGACATCGTTAAGACACTTCGGCAGTTCCATTCACTCGATTGCCCGGATCTTAGTTGGATTAACCTCGATACCTCGGCTGGAAACCAGAAAACCAAGCAGTTTTCCAGCTGGGACACCGAATGTGCATTTTTTCGGGTTAAGTTTCATCCGGAACCTCCTTAGGTTCGCAAACGTCTGCCTGATATCGTTAAGGAGCGTTTTGCTTTCCTTGGTCTTGATAACCACATCATCCACGTACACCTGTACATTTTGACCTATTTGGTCGTGCAAACATTTTTGCATACATCTTTGGTACGTTGCCCCTGCATTACGTAAACCAAACGGCATGGTGCGATAGCAATAAGCCCCATACGGGGTAATAAATGCAGTCTTTATTTGATCATCCGGATTCAGAGGTATCTGGTGAAAACCTGAATATGCATCAATGAACGACAACAGTTCACATCCAGTAGTTGAGTCTATGACCTGGTCTATTCTTGGCAGCGGAAATGGATCTTTTGGACATGCCTTGTTCAGGTTCGTGTAATCGATACACATGCGCCAAACCACTGCCACGTTCGGGTCATCCTTCTTCTTTTCCACCAGCACCGGATTGGATAGCCAATCCGGGTAGAGAACCTCCATGATAAATCCTGCAGCTAGCAACTGAGCTATCTCGTGCCCAATGAATTTCCTCCTATCTTCGGCAAAGCGGCGGAGAGGTTGCTTCACCGGCTTAGCTCCGGGTCTCAAATTTAAAGAGTGCTCGGCCAACTCCCTCGGAACACCTTGCAAGTCCTGTGTGGACCAAGCAAAAATGTCTCGATTCTCACGGAAGAAGATGACGAGTTCGCTTTCCTATTTATCATTTAACCCGGCACCAATCGTTACGGTGCGCTCTAGGAACATGTCATCAATAGGAACCTTCTTGGTATCTTTCGTGGCATGGAAGGAGACACTTCCATGTGGGTTACTCAGCGCCGGCATATACTGCTACATGGACTGAGCCAACGCAGCCACCTCTTGAATTTTCCTTTTTTCCTGCGCAATCACCAGCGACTCGGCTAAGTTTGATCCGGCCGACGCACACTCCATCGAACGTCGGAAATCCCCTGCAATGGTTATCACCCCGTTTGGTCCAGGCAACTTCATCTTCAAGTAGCTAACGTGACAGCTTGTCATGAACTTGTTCAGGGCTGGCCTTCTGAGTAATGCATGGTAAGCACTTTCCAAGTTCACCACCTCGAACCCCAAATTTTCGGTTCGGCAGTTATCCCTCGTGCCGAACAAGACATCGACCCGGACTTTGCCTATGGGCTCACAAGAAATGCCGGGCACAATGCCATGAAAAGTTGTCCTCGTGTCCTGCAGCATGTTCTCCGAGATACCCAACTTGCGCATTGTGTCCGCATACATGATGTTAATGTTGCTGCCATTGTCGATCAACACCTTTGAGAATCTTATGTTAATGCTAGGTCCAATGAATGTCGGATCTAGCACCAACGCATACGAACCAGGGCTTGGCATGAGCTTGGGATGATCCCTGATGCTCCAGGTGATTTCTTGATCGGACCAAGGCATGTACCTCGTCACCGCAGGCATCACCGCATTCACCTCCATATGCCTACGCTGCAAGCTTTTTCATCTGTTTCCTCAGTGGTGAACACGCAGTAGCTCTGATGGTGCTCCCTGTACTTGTTTCTCCCCTCATTTCTGAGGTACCTCTGATCCGGCGGATGCTGATTTTCCACTTGGTGCGCCGCGTCCCTTCTCTCATTGTTATCATACCTCGGCCGGCACTTTGCTCTTGCCTTGGTATATTCCATTGCTGCGGTTGTCCTGCTCCAGCCGAGTTTCGCTGTCCGGCATTGCCGTTGACAACGTTCCCTTGACCGGCATTGCCTTGGTCGCGGTTACCTCGGCCAGCTTCACCTCGGCTCACACTCCGTCGATCATCATTTTTCTGTTCTTCTTTTCCTTTCCCTGCACACGTCGGGTCATACGGTACGATCTGTTTGTTCCGTTGGGCCGAGGTTACTACCTCCTCTCTCCTGGGGCCGCCATGAGGGGATGATGCAGCTCTAGCGGATTTCTCCGGGTTACCCACCGCCGAATGGACGATCTTGGAGGCTCCAGCTCTCTCCGGGTTAGCTCTGAGTAGTTCCTCGTTTTGCCTGTTCGCAATCCGAACCAGCTCGTTAACCCTATCTTGCTGTCTTTGCCGGGCTTCACCCGTTAGACCCTCCAACTCGGATGCTGCTGCATCCGCTGCTCTGAGGTTCTTTGCCGGGGTACTATACCTCGGCAGCCCCACAGACAAACAGTTTTCTGATACCTCAATTCCAGTATCACCCTCTCGGTTCATCTCGCTCATGAGATTTCTCCCCTTCACTTTTACTACGTCCACTTTGTTCGCTTTCGCATACTCACGCAGCGTCATATTCAATGACTGCTGAGCCGCGGCTATTTTCTTTGCGCCCTCTAGGATTTTCTGCCTAGTTTCTTCCAGCTCGGCCTGCGCTCGAGCCGGATCTACCGCTGCTATTACAGGGTTTGCCAAGCTATCCATTGCTTCCCTCAACACGTTCTCTGGCCTCTCTAGTGGAGGACCTCTACCTTTCCTCGGTGCTTTTGGCGTTACCTCCGGATCTGGCGCCAGATCCTTGCTCGTGCCCGCACCTGGCGTAGTCATCATCACCTCCACATGGTCCGGGGAGCGAGCGATACGCGTCTCGGGAACCATGGTGAGGGGTGGCTCCCCCGCGTCGACGACGTGACGTGGATGAACACGCGACACGTCCACAACGACGTAGACCTTGTGAGCGCCGAGCTTGACGAAGAGGCCATTGCGCGGTAGAGGGAGCGTGCCGAAGCAGCCAGCGTTGTCGCTGACGAAGTCCAGCGCTCCAAAGTGCTAAACGAGCCTGGAGACGATGCGCTTGCCGGTGCCGATGATGTTTCCCGTCTGGACTTTGACCCCTGCTAGCGCCGCTAGCCCCACGGTGGGCGCCAACTGTCGTGGTGGTGTCACGGCAGATGCCATGGATAGGCTAAAGGTGGGGACTAATACACGCTAGGAGAATCCAGGGAGGGATTGTGGAGTGATTCTCCACATAGAAGTTTGTATTGATTTCCTTCCAAGATTACAAGTGCTCCTGGAGCTGTGTTCGTGAGAGGAGGAAGAAGGAGCTCTCTTACTCTCACCCACGACTTACGCCTGAAACCCTTGCCCAAACAGAATAGTAGAAAGACCAACCTCCTCTACAGAAGCTCTAGCCCCCCTTTTATAGGGGAGGCTCGGTTTCTGCCTAGGGCATACGTGGAGGCATATTCCTAAGAATATGCCTCCTCCCAAAGTGGTAAGCCGACCGAGGTGCTTTTTCCCCCGCGTCACACATGCTTTAGCTACGTGAGCCTCTGCGGCACCCTCGTCAGCCGACACGGGTGTCGTCACGCTTGTCGGCCATGCCCCGGTGGTCCTGTCCTTGCTTGCTTCGCTCAGGCAGTGCGTACCGGGGCTCCTTTTGACCAGCGAGATTCCTTCCTTCTCCTAGAAGCTTGCTGTGACCCGGATGATGGTTCATCTAGCCACACCCGTTCCTGCATATAAGTAAAACATGCACTTCCGACTCACTGCTTAAGTCAGATGAGACCTAGTTAGGAGAATGCCCCCAGGTCCGGATTACCCCGTGATTCAGCCTGCCTTGAGGTGACCCGGCCAGCATCCACTTGGACCTTGCCGAACCTCGGCTAACTTGGCCTTTATACCCCGGCATGACCCTACCCGGGGGTATCCCCCCAACAAGATGGCTCCGGGGGCACTTCCCCATCCCGGCAAGGTGCCGGAACAAAGACTTTCTATCCCTCGAATCTCCCCTTCGGTGGCGGCGGTGCTGCGAAACGTTTCGTGGCTGGAGGCTTGACGATTTAGGGTTTATGCATCGGGAGGCTTCTTATAGGCGAAGAGGCAAGGTCGATGGGCGGCCAGGGGGCCCACACCACCTAGTGGCGTGGCTAGGGCTAGCCCGCGCCACCACATGGTGTGGCCGCCCTGTGGCCCCTCTCCGTCTCGTCTTCTGGTTCCGTGAGTCTTCTGGTAAAATATCGACTTTGGCTTTTGTCCGGTCCAATTCCGAGAATATTCATTTTCTGACTTTTCTAGAACCAAAAAACAGAAGAAAACAAGCAACTGGCACTGTCGCATCTTGTTAATAGGTTAGTCCAAGAAAGTGTATAGAAATACTCCAAAGTGTGGACAAAACGTAAGAAAGTAGATATAAAACAAGCATGGAACATCAAAAATTATAGATACATTAGCAACGTATCAGTACCCGCTCAACCAAAAGCTGGCCTACGGTGTCTTCATGACTGCCAGGCGACTGCGTCACTACTTCCAGGAGCACCCAATCGTACTGGTGAACGATGCCCCTCTTGGGACATACTCAATAATCCCGACACCACTGGACGAGTCGCGCTCTGGAGAATAGAGCTGTCTCCACGAGACATCACGTATGTGAAATGCGACGCGATCAAGTCGCAAGTTCTGCCGGACTTCCTCATACACTGGATGCAAAATCAACTCCCTGACAAGACAGACATGTCCTACCTCTGGACAATTCCCTTCGATGGGTCCAAACGCAAGGAGGGAGCCATTACGGGCGTCATCCTCGCATTGCCGCAAGGTGACAAGATGAGGTACGTTCTGCAAATGCAATTCACCACCTCCAACAATGAAGCTGAATATGAAGCCTGGCTCCACGAGATGCGTATGGCAAAAGCCAGCGGCGCCAAGCGACTTGTCATCTACGGCAAATCCAAATTGGTGGTCAACAAAATAATGAACGAGTGTGACGCTCTCAGCGACAACATGATCGCCTACCGTGACCTCTACAACGCACTCGAGGGGGACTTCGACGACTGTGAGCTGCGACACGTCGGCCGCGAGAGCAATGAGGAGGCAGACATACTCGCCAACATTGGTTCCACCTGCGCACAAGTGCCACCTGGCGTATTTCTAGAGCGCATCTGCGAACGCACCATCAAGACAAAGGCTACAGAGCCTAAAGCTAGCACGACAAAGGACTCGGGGGCTACGCCACCGAGCGAGCCCATGGCACTCGACAACATGGAGCCAGACACAGGACTCGAAGGCCCCATGGAGGTCATGATGATCGAGACATCCTGGACACAACCATAGATTACATACCGATGGCCCAAAATATCGAGCTCGTTGGGGAACCCCAAGAGGAAGGTATGATGAGCACAGCAGCAAGGTTTCCATCAGTTATGAAACCAAGGTTTATTGAACCAGTAGGAGCAAGGAAACACCTCCAAGGTGTTGCTAGCTGGACTTTGGCAGGGCGCACTATCGGCACCAACAATAATGTGGAAACCTGCACAACACAACCACAGAACTTTGCCCCCAACTTACAGTGAGGTTGTCAATCTCACCGGTTTTGCTGAAAACAAACGATTAAACGTATTGTGTGGAAGAAAGTAATAGCTTCCAGAAAGTAAACAGAAAGCAGTAAACAGTTGTAGATTGATGGTAAAAGAAAGGACCAGGGTCCATAGTTCACTAGTGGTGGCTCTCCTTAATATAGATGACATGTTGGGTGAACAAATTACAGCGGGGCAATTGACAAACATCGAGAAAGCATACATGCTTATACTACTCATCTTGACTCCTTTGAGACTTGATTGGGCATTACTGAAGGGAATATGCCCGAGAGGCAATAATAAAGTGGTTATTATCTTATTCCTTGTTTATGATAAATGTTTATTTTGCATGCTATAATTGTATTAATTTGGAAACGTTAATACATGTGTGTTTAATAAACAAAAGGAAAGTTCCTAGTTATGCCTCTCTTATAAACTAGCTCGTTGATTAACAAGATGATCAAGGTTTCCTGATAATGGACATTGGATGTCGTTAATAACGAGGTCACAACATTGGTGGAATGATGTGATGAACATTCATCCGAAGTATAGCATTACGATCAGAGTCATTATGTTTATATTGCTATAACATCATACGAAGTAATCTTAGTCCTTAGACCATGAGATCATGTTAATTGCTAACACTGGAAGAGTATCTTGATAACATCAAACGTCACACCGTAATAGGGTGACTATAAAGGTGGGTTCAGTGCTACGAAGGTGTTATGTTGAGGCTCATGGATCAAGAGTGGGATTTGTCCATCCCAATGACGGATAGATATACTCTGGGCCCTCTCGGTGATATCACATTGAAATAGCTTGCAAGCAAGTGATGTGATCACTAGAATGTTATATCACGGGAACGAGAAAAGAGTGCATGTCGGTAACGAGATCAAACTAGGTATTTGGATACCGATGATCGAATATCAGACATGTAATATATCGCGAGACAAAGGGATTTAGTTACGACGTTAAAGGTTCACATGATCACAAGAGTCATCATTGAATATGTGGGAGTCAGTACGGATCTCCAGGTCCCGCTGCTGATTATTGATCGGAGAGGGGTCTCGATCATGTCTACATTATTCACGAACCGTAGGGTGACACACTTAAGGGATACCGACACCATTTGGAGCAAATATGTTTCAGATAAAGATTTAAGAAAGCCCTGGAATCATTTCGATGGAAACCGGAATCGTTTCGGGTGAAATTGCAGAAACTGGTTCTGCATGTGATATTGAAATGTTGCAGGGGGTTTTATGTGAATGTTTGTTAATTAATGTAATTGACAAAATTATGAATAAAATAAATAAAAGTGTTTTATTTAATGAGAACTTGCATTAAATTTGGTGGAAATTTAATGGAGGTGAGTGGAATTTTGAGTGGGTGACTAATTATGTGAGTGGGAGCTCCACCCACATGAATGTGGAAGAGGTGGGGGCACCTCCCTTGGCTGCCGGCCATGGTGAGGGGCTTCCCCCCCCTCTCCCTATAAAAAGGCCCCCCACTCCCTCCTCTCATCTTGCACCACCTCCTCGTGAAGGTTCTCTTCTCCCTCTAGTTATTCCCCATGGTCTCGGATTAGCGAGATACATGTTCCCGGTGGCTTTATCTGGAAAGGAGTTGCTGCTTTCGCTGCATCGCTGGAGCGAGGAGGTGGAGGTTGTTCGGTGGACCAAACGTGTGTGCGATCACGGATGCACCGCTACTTTGCGGTGCTGGACTTGACGGTGCTGGACCTGATGGTGCTGGAGCTGCTGGACCTGAAGGACTTCATCACGATCTTGAGATCGGCAAGCATACGACTACATCAACCACGAGTTCCTACTCGTTAACAAAACTCGTTGTCTTCGAGGGTAAGTTCTCCATGGATGTATGTCCACCTGTTGCTCTATATCTAGTAGATAGATCTTGGCGTATAGTTCTCATCGTAGGAAATTTTTTGTTTTCTATGCTGCGGACCCAACAGTGGTATCAGAGCCTGATCTATGCGTAGGTGCTTTGCACGGGTAGTACACATATGTTTATATGTGGGCGATGATGATCATGTTATTGCATCTTCTATCTACTTTGGATATTGGTGGCATAGTGGGATGAAGCGGCCCGGACCAACCTTACATGTCATCGTACATGAGACCGGTTCCACGACTGACATGCAACTAGTTTTGCATAAGTGGCTGGCGGGTGTCTGTCTCTCCTACTATAGTCAATATCTGATTTACAATGAGTTGCTAATAACTTGGTTATCCTCGTTGTGGTTCATGTTCGTAGGTGAGACCGGTTCTATCTCCGAAAGCCCTAAGCCACGTAAAACTTGCAATTGATAAATTAGAGGCGTCTAGTTTAGATCGTTGCTGGGCTAGTGTCTTGATATGGTATTGTTGTAAGTAGATGTATGGTAGATACTCTTACAACACACTTAACGTGTAAGTTCCATAGACCTTGGCCTTACACACAAAGGAATGATAGAGATCATACCACGATGCAAATGATAGAGATCAAATGCATGGACCATATCATGTCACTTTACACATTAGATGTTTGCATCTTATATTGCTAGTTTGGCGCTTTTAGTAGCACTATAAGATGATCCCTCATTTAAATATCAAGATAAAATGTGTTCTTCCTTAAGTATGCACCATTTTATGGATCGTGTTTGGAGACATCACGTGATGATCGGGTGTACTCAACTCTACGCTTTCATACAATGGGTGTAAGACAGTTTTACACACGCGAATACTAAGGTTCTTACTTGGCGAGCCTAGCATGTACAGAAATGGCCTCGGAACACGGACCGAAAGGTTAAGCATGAGTCGTATAGTTGATGTGATGACCATATTGATGCTCGCCTTTGAAGCTACACCGACTCACGTGATGATCGTACTTGGTGTAGTGGATTTGGTTCATGTAATCACCAAAAAGGCACGAGGGATGTCGTTTTTGAGTGGGAGTTTATTTCTAATTTGGATTAGTCGAACTCAATTTGTCATAAACTAAATCGAAGTGAATTTGCATAATTTGTTGTAGTCATTGGCATCTGTTCACTACCTTACGCTTAGTTTTAATTGAGATAATAGAACTATAGAATTCTGGATATTTACTTTACGAACTGGTATCGTATTGTTTTGAATGTCAATTTAAAGTTTAAAAGTCCTATTGCAAACTTTCAGCAAACTCTATTTACTCCAATAAGTTTAATAAGTAGTATTAAATCAAGAGTAAGAATTCCAATGTTAGTATCTAAAGTATCATGTTTGCCTCCATGATTATTGAGATTCAAAAATTGTTTTAATATCAAGGTTATCTAGGAGCTGAAAGAATTGTTTCAGAAACCATCATGTGTGGAAGATATTGTGATATCTGAAACAATGTTTTTGGTTGCATTATGATAGAGTATAATTTAGCAAAATACATGTTCTCATATTGTATGAGAATTTGTGAAGGATGGAGATGCTAGGCATCTAGATCTCCCAAAAAGGTGTTGGGAACTAACATTATACTCGCTATTCTTCCTTATAGGCTATAGTAGCTTGATCATGAAAGTTGTCATGATAAGGATGAATAGAAGATGTAAGTAAAATGTTTACTACACTAATAGATTACTAAAGAATGGATTTTTGAAAGAACACCAAACATTTGATGATGGTGATCCACTTCAAAGTGCAAGTCCAAATGTATTAGTATTTGACTATATACGCTTTGTACTATGTGTCATGTGAATGACACCACTATTGATGATGATACATTCTTTTAAAAGAAAAGGAATTGTTGAAAGAGAATCTATAAAATATTTGGCAGAAAAGAAAAGGTTGGAGATGTCCAACTTAGGTATATAGAAGATGTACATGTTATGGTTGTATTCCTTGCTTGTTAAACAATGTGGTTCTGAGGTATTGGATACCGGTATTGGATACCGAATTGGTTGGTGTGAAGTGTCATACAGAACAACACAATTCATGAGCTGCAACGGCCTAAGTAACTAGCAAGAGAATAAGTGATGATGTTCATCGAAAACAAATAAAGTGTTATCGTGTTTTCGTTGTTGTCAAACCTAGCCTTCAAGATTTGTTTTAATAATTGTTATTTTGTTCCGGTATTACGAGAACGATGGTTGTTCAAATAATTACCGTATTCCATAAATGATGGATGAACTTTTACAAATCTAGTTGGAGAAATCACATCCATAAAAATTATTGCTAAAATGTCGTAAGACAAATGATTGGAAGATCACTTATGAAGTGGCATCGCTGTTTGAATTATATTAGAAAGTAAACATGAAGAAACTCCATGTTGATGGATTTTTGGAGTCTTTTTATTTTGATCAATTGATGCTTGTGAAACTTCCCTCAAGATAATGGAAACTCTGTACATAGGCCAAAGAGGAACGGATGACTAACTTATTGGATATTATGCATGTTGATGTATATAGTCCATTATGTGTAGCCATATACGATGGATCTTTTTGCTTAATATGCTTTCTCCGGAAATTTGAGTGAATATATTTATATATTTACTTAATAAGGAAGAAGTATGAAACATTTGAAAAATTGTTCAAAGACTTTCAAGATGAAGTGAAAAATCATTGTAACAAGAAAATAAAAGAGTTTATGATTTGATCATAAAGGAAGATATTTGAATTACAGGTTTAGCAAAACACCTAAGTTTTCAGGAATTGTTCCATGAATTTGCATTTCCCGATAAACCACAGGAGTATGGTATGTTCGAGAGATCAAATCAAACCTTGTTTGACATGGTAAGATCAAAGGTGTCATTTGTAAACTGCCATTATGTTTTAAAGATTAAAGCTTTAGAGATTGCCGCTTTTACACTAAAAAGAGCACCATCGTGATCCGTTGAAATGACACCATATGAGTTATGGTTTGGGATAAAACCCGAATTGTCTTTTCTTAAATTTTGGTATGCTATGCATAAGTAAAATGTTTACAACCAAAGTCGGATAAGCACGTCTTTGTAGGTTATCCCAAAGAATTTGTTGGGAATTCCTCCATAACACCGAGGACAAAAGAGTTTGTTGCTTCGAACGTCAAGTTTCTTGAGAAGGAATTTTTCGTGAAAAGTTATGTGGCAGGACAATAGAACTTTGATAAGGTTGTTGAACCTTAGATATATGTGCTGAGTAGCGCATCACCGAAAAGTGTCCCGGTGGCGGCCACAATGCTCATGGCTCCCGTGATTACAAAGGGTGTGATCTTGGAGATTAGAGTTCTTATTGAACCATGTGGGTCGGTAAGAATCAAATAGTAAGATTTGAAACAAAAGTCGTTATTGTTTTGACAATGATGAACCGACTGCATGCAAAGAAGCGATGATGGGCCCTGACTCCATAAAATGACTAGAAGTCATAGAATCCATAATAGTATCCATACACAAGAAATCAAGTTTCTGAACTTAGAAGACCCTCCGAAAAGGCGTGAAGCCTATCGGTCGTGTTTGGATCTATAAAGAAATAGAGATGGATGTTTGACATCTATGAAATAGTCGACATGTTGGAAAGAAGTTTACGACAATGTTCAAGGAGTTGACTATGACAAGATTTGATCTTTCATAGCGATATATAGTCTTGACGGATTAATGTAGCAACCACTACATATAATTTGGTATATGGTAGTTGAATAAACAAAACAAGGTTCTTCTAATAGAACGGTAACCTAGGACATGTACATGACATGGTCCGAAGGGTTTTGTTAATTCAAAGGGTGCTAAAAGGGCATGTAAACTTCAATAGTTGAAGTAAGCATAGCGGAGTTGGAATCTTCACCATGATGAAAATGTTAAAAGAGTTTAATTTCATTAGTGATGATGAAGATGCTTGCATTTGCAAGAAATTAAGTGGAAGCGCTGAGACATATTTCTAATACATTATGTAGAGGACATGGTGTTGATTGGAAATGATGTATCTTGTATTGACATAAGTTAAGAATTTCATTAAAATAGGATTCCGATGAAAGACTTGGGCAAAACCGAAATATCTGGCATCAATGTCTATATGGATAGATTAAGGCGCTAATATGGTTGTGCCAGACGTACATATATGAGATATTGAAAGGGTTCAATATGGAAACAACAAGAAAGGTTCTTGCTGCATGGAAAGGATTGTATCAAAATTCAAGTGTTTCAACACTTGGTGAGTAAAATCACATGAAGATTTTGATTGATTATACCATGATATGTATATATCCATAATGTCCTATGCTCTAAATGTTATGAGCATATACCAGAATGATTCATAAGATGATCATTGGACAATAGTAAAGATATTCTTATGAGCTTTTGGAAGAACTAAGAATATATAATGTATAAGTGACAAATAGTTAAAGGTAGTTCATTGTTATGTGTTACATTGATACTAGTTTTGTCACAAGATACAAATTAAATTTATCTCAATTTAGACTATGGGTGGCACAATGTAATGGAAAGGATGTTCCATGATGGATTTGGATGAGTTCCAAAGTTGAGACATTGTGACGGATACTACAACAAAAAGGCTAAGTATATGACTGCTATAGTAGCAGCATAGGAAGGCATTTGTGTTAAGTAGTTTGTTATCAAACTAGGTGTGGTTCAAAGTGGGCTAATACTATGAAGATATGTTGTGTGACAATAGTATCAACATATTTTAACCCGAACGAACTAAAGGTCTACCAAAGGACCAAATTTATACAATGCCATCTCATTTGAGAATGAGTGATGCGTAGAGACGCAAAGACATGCAAATACACACAGACCTGAAACTGTCAGAGTCGGAGATTATGTTAACCACTAGCAATCGCGTATATGCAACACCGGAAAGCCATAGGTGGTCAATACACAAAGTTTTTCAAACTAGATTATTGACTCTAGTGCAAGTGGAAGACTGAAGGGAATATGCCCGAGAGGCAATAATAAAGTGGTTATTATCTTATTCCTTGTTTATGATAAATATTTATTTTGCATGCTATAATTGTATTAATTTGGAAACGTTAATACATGTGTGTTTAATAAACAAAAGGAAAGTTCCTAGTTATGCCTCTCTTATAAACTAGCTCGTTGATTAACAAGATGATCAAGGTTTCCTGATCATGGACATTGGATGTCGTTAATAACGAGGTCACAACAGTGGTGGAATGATGTGATGAACATTCATCCAACGTATAGCATTACGATCAGAGTCATTATGTTTATATTGCTATAACATCATACGAAGTAATCTTAGTCCTTAGACCATGAGATCATGTTAATTGCTAACACCGGAAGAGTATTTTGATAACATCAAACGTCACACCATAATAGGGTGACTATAAAGGTGGGTTCAGTGCTACGAAGGTGTTATGTTGAGGCTCATGGATCAAGAGTGGGATTTGTCCATCCCGATGACGGATAGATATACTCTGGGCCCTCTCGGTGATATCACATTGAAATAGCTTGCGAGCAAGTGATGTGATCACTAGAATGTTATATCACGGGAACGAGAAAAGAGTGCATGTCGGTAACGAGATCAAACTAGGTATTTGGATAACGATGATCGAATCTCGGACATGTAATATATCACGAGACAAAGGGTTTTAGTTACGACGTTAAAGGATGACACGATCACAAGAGTCATCGTTGAATATGTGGGAGTCAGTACGGATGTCCAGGTCCCGCTACTGATTATTGATCGGAGAGGGGTCTCGATCATGTCTACATTATTCACGAACCGTAGGGTGACACACTTAAGGGATACCGACACCATTTGGAGCAAATATGTTTCAGATAAAGATTTAAGAAAGCTCTGGAATCATTTTGATGGAAACCGGAATCGTTTTGGGTGAAATTGCAGAAACTGGTTCTGCATGTGATATTGAAATGTTGCAGGGGGTTTTATGTGAATGTTTGTTAATTAATGTAATTGACAAAATTATGAATAAAATAAATAAAAGTTTTTTATTTAATGAGAACTTGCATTAAATTTGGTGGAAATTTAATGGAGGTGAGTGGAATTTTGAGTGGGTGACTAATTATGTGAGTGGGAGCTCCACCCACATGAATGTGGAAGAGGTGGGGGAACCTCCCTTGGCTGCCGGCCATGGTGAGGGGCTGCCCCCCCTCTCCCTATAAAAAGGCCCCCCACTCCCTCCTCTCATCTTGCACCACCTCCTCGTGAAGGTTCTCTTCTCCCTCTAGTTATTCCCCATGGTCTCGGATTAGCGAGATACATGTTCCCGGTGGCTTTATCTGGAAAGGAGTTGCTGCTTTCGCTGCATCGCTGGAGCGAGGAGGTGGAGGTTGTTCGGTGGACCAAACGTGTGTGCGATCACGGATGCACCGCTACTTTGCGGTGCTGGACTTGACGGTGCTGGACCTGATGGTGCTGGAGCTGCTGGACCTAAAGGACTTCATCACGATCTTGAGATCGGCAAGCGTACGACTACATCAACCACGAGTTCCTACTCGTTAACAAAACTCGTTGTCTTCGAGGGTAAGTTCTCCATGGATGTATGTCCACCTGTTGCTCTATATCTAGTAGATAGATCTTGGCGTATAGTTCTCATCGTAGGAATTTTTTTGTTTTCTATGCTGCGGACCCAACAATTACAACATTATACATAGACCATAATCCAACTCAATCTATGACTAATAATCCACCTTAAGGTTATCATCCGAACCCCCTCTAGTATTAAGTTGCAAGTAACAGATAATTGCATTATGCATTGTGTGTAAAGTAAACAATATGATTGTTCTATGAACAAAGGATTGCTGTTTTCTCCCTAGTAGCAACTTCACATATAGTACCTTAGAGATTTCTATCACTTCACCAGATTACTAGAGGCATGAAACCACGATCGAGCATTAATACTAACTCTTAGAGTAGCTAGCATCTACTTGGCCAAGATAGCTACTAACAACGGAAAGCGTGCAAGATCACAAATAACAAAGACATGATAGAATCAATAATCAATCTAAAATAGCATCTCAATATCCATCGGATCCCCACAAACACAATATGTAAGATTATAAATAGATGATCTTGATCATGAACGGATCTCACAAGATCTAAACATGATAGCACAAAGGAGAAGAACCAGCCATCTAGCTACTACATGGACCCGTAGTCTAAGGATGAACTACTCATGCATCACACCAGAGGCTTGCATGGTGATAAAGAAGGCCTCTATGGTGAATTCTCCTCTCCGACAGGGTGCCGTGAAGAGCTTCAGATCCCTCCTGATCTAGGGATGGAGATGATGGCGGCTACAGACTCTTTCATGGAATTTTGATTGGGTACTTAGGGTTTCTGTATCGGAGGCATCTTATAGGCGAAAGGGGAGGCCGAGGGGGTGCCCGAGGCGGCTAGACCACCCCCTGGCACGGGCTAGACTTGGCCGTGCGGCCAGGTGGTGTGGAGGCCCCATGGCCCCTCTCCATCTCGTACTCTGGCTCCGTGTCCCCCTCGGTGAAAAAGTGACTTTGGATTTTGTCCCGTCCAATTTTGAGAATATTCATTTTCTGACTTTCCTGGAACCAAAAACAACAGAAAACAGGTAGCTGGCACTATGGCTCTTGTTAATAGGTTAGTCCAAGAAAGTGTATAGAAAGTACTCCAAAGTGTGGACAAAACATAAGAAAGTAGATAAAACCAAGCATGGAACATCAAAAATTATGGATACGTTTGCAATGTATCAACATTCCCAAGCTTAACTCCTACTCTCCCTTGAGTAGGTAAGTGATAAAAAGAAAGAATAATTTTTGAGGTGACATGCACCATCATAAACTTGATCAAAGTATTTGTAAAACATTGATAACTGGGATCATAGTACTTCAATCATAACATGAAAGACAAAGTTCTAACAATAAGACATAGCAACTATGTTGCAGCATGAAAAGGCACAAACAAAATATTCATGAATAACAATGCTTTGCAAGAAGTTTGTTTGTTTCACATAAAGAAAACATAGCATAGTGGCATTCAGCTTGTCCCTCATAGAGTAGCAAACATAAATGCATAGGACACCTTCAAAGTTCATAAGAGTGACTAGATACAAATAGTTTAAGAACAAGCAATGTCAAAGTTATGCATAAATCAACAAGTCTTGGGACAATGCACATGGAACTAAGAATGGCCACTATGCTCTCAAAGTAGGTGCATAAAGATAGAAGGTGGAGACTCAACATAAAAGTAAAAGAAAGGCCTTCATAGAAGGAAGTAGGGATTCAAGTTTCATAAAGAGCTTCCAAAAATTATGGTACTTATTAGCTTTTAGCTCTCATTGCCCCAATCATAAGCATCTTGAAGTGATTAAGGTGTGGCGCCCCGCATAAACCACTACTAGAAAATCACGGTGTTTTTGTGCATTGCATTATCATGACCGCATGCTCATGTCATCATGCCACATTGCATTTGAGCATCGTCATGTCATCATGCATGGTTTTTGTCTAAACTATTTTCGAAACGCCTAGTTTTGTTTTTCTAAATATTCCCATCTTTATTCAAATTAAAATCCCGGGCCTCCGGATTATTTTGGTTTGTCTAAAAACGGTTTGCCAAAGCCTCGTTCTAAATAAATATAATTATTTCTAATATTTTTAGGAGGCAGCCCGCTAGACCCGAAAGCCCGGCCGGCCACCTCCACGCCCTAAAATAAAACCTAAGCTAAATCCCAAAACCTCTTCTACCAAATATCCTACCCCCTAATCCTACCCAGCCCCCATCCACCTCACCCTGACCAATCCCCTCCCTCGACCTCATCTCTCTTGCCTCACACAGCCACCACACCCAACCCCGCATGGGCCCCACCCTCCCGGGATGGACAGCCACACCCCGACCACCCCCACCTGCCACGCACCACCTCGGGTCCCACCCACCTCGCTTGTCCCCTGGCCCCACCCCCACCGACGTGCTAATCCCGCGCTAATCGCTCCTACCCCGTATGCCTCCCTCTGCCTCGATCCCCACCAACCACCTCGCTCCCTGCTCCCGCTCGCCTCTCTCCGGCCCCGGCCACGAGCGCGTGCTCGCCTCCGTCCTGGTCCCGCTCGAGCTCCCTCCGACGTGACCTCGCAGCACCCCGCGTGCCTGTCCTCGGCCGGCAAGCTCCGCGCCGCTGTGGTTCGTCCTCACCGCCCGTGCCTCCTCGGCCCGCCTGCTGCCGATCCGACCATGCGCGTCTCCGGCCACCACCGCCACCGCGGTCGACCTCGCCCGACCCCGTCGATCCCCTCTGCACCTCTACATCCATGCCACCTCCTTCCCCCTCGCCTACAGCGCCGCCCAACTCCCTGTTCCAGCTATCGTGGTCGCCCTTCCTCGCCATGGTCGCCTCCCGGCGCGAGCACCGCCCGTCCCTGCCGTCGGCCTCGTCCTCACCGCCCCGTTCCCCCAATCACTGGAGACTGCCGCCTCGTCTGTCGATAGCCACCCCGCCTCCTCCTTGGCCAAGTTCTCCGTCGACCCCTCCAAGTTCGGCCTACCGCCGCCGCTCTTGCTCTAGCCGAGCCCTGTCGCCGTGGCAAGCCGCAGTCCTGGCTGCCTCGCGACCCGTGTTGCCCCGCCGACCTCCGCCTCGCGAGAGCGCTGCTGGCCACGCGCCCCTTCGAGTCATGTTGTTGCAGCTCGTGCCCTTCTCCAACCATGCGTGCACCCGGCCGTCTCCTGGATGTGTTTTGGTGTGTGACCAGTACCAGGACGTGTGCTAGTATGCTCATCTACCCCTGTAATCGTGTTGCTACTGCTCCGAAGTATGTACGATGTGAATGTCGTTTTGGTGCACATGCCAAACCGGAGGACTATGCAAGATCTTTCTCGCCGACAAGGCCGGCTCGATGCCGACGGTTTCGATGGTTGAGCACGGTGCCACCCAAGACCTCCGACACGGGAAGGCCCAAGTCCTTCGAGGGGAAATCGACAAGATCCACGAGGAACGACAAGATCTACTTCGCGGGCACCGAGCGTCAAAATCGCCTTCACCTGGAAACCGCAAGTACTCCTTCCCGGATCCAAAGACCGCCAAGATCGCCACCGGAACGCCAAGTTCTTCATCCCGAACGCCAAGACCGCCTCGATGGCGTGGACCCGACAAGATCTTCACGACAACAAGATCGACACCGACCAGGGCGAATCCGATGATCCTCCGACGCCAAACCAAGTCCTTCTCGGAATGCCAAGCTCTGCTTCCGTTGTCCGAGACCGATTCCAGTCGAACCCTGAGTCCGAACCCCGAACCCCCGGAACCCAAGATCTGCCGAACCCCGATGTGGGAACCTCTTCTCATCCCTATTTTATAAATGCTATATATAAAATCTGCTGCATGTAAATTGTCATTCTTGCATGCATACTTTGTGGTTTGGGGCATTATGCCGATTCACCGCATGATTAAATATGGAGTGTTTATGCGGGATATCTTTGTCTTATTCCGGACTCCATTTAAATTGGTGTAGCGAACCGATGCCATGTTTTGCCCTGTTAATACAACATTTAAATTGCGGGGGTTCTAAATAACTTGAACCATGTAATTAATTATTGGGACCCCGGTTCCGCTTAATATTGCCTAATTGCACCGCATCTGTGCCATGCCATGCATCATATCATCATCATGTCGGATCTTTTGCCGTAGTATTAAATCTTGCATTCGGTGTTTCTTCTAGTGTTTGCTTCTTCGCGGATTAGGCCGATGAGTTGATGCGAGTATCAAGAAGTTCTCCGGATATGAACCTTCGGTAGTGTTTCCCAGGCGAGCATCTCTTCCCCTTCTACCTATTTTGCATTTATAGTCTTTATTTCCTCCCGTTGATCTATTGCTATCCGTGTCTCGATGCTTTAGTGTTCCGTACCAGATATATCCCGTGCAGCCTCTATATTGCCTTGGACACCTCCTATTACCCATTGTTTGGTAGATAGCTGGCCTTGCGAGTCGTAGTCGCATGCTCAGGTGTGATCTTGTGTTGTCAAGTACCACAGTTGTTGGAATGCTGGCAGATGCTTAATGGTGGAGATGCTTAATGGTGGACAAGATCATGAATTTAAATACAACTATTAAAATGTTAGCTATAACTAATGCAGAGGCATCGGTGGGAAATAGATGTTATTTGGTTCTTCCACGCTCACTTGTGTCCCGTAGGACCCCGAGTACTTGATACCTGTTCCTTGATTTTTTGCACTATCCACATCCGGGAGGCCGTGGACCCCCTTGAGCCAGAGCTTGATTCATTTCTATTTCTTGGGGCCACAAAGTAGTTTGGGGCTTTATTACTATCCTGTACTTATGCCATGCTTTACTGCTTTATTTAAGATTGTGCGTGGAGCACCTGTACTGTTTAGGAATTGCGGAGTGTTTTCGCGGTATCGACAAGCCCAGTCACACTTTCGAGTTCCCAGTCATTTACAGCCATTGGCGCAAACCTTGGGTCCGTCTCGGAGTCGGCCAACTTCGTTGCGGGTAGCTTAATGGGGTGGCCCCCTGAAATATTTCTGAATCCTGTGATCGCTTTGTCGTGAATGCCTCGTTGGGTTTTGAGTTGGTTTTTCCGAGGTTGATCGAGTGTGTGTTGCTATTTGTGCACCCCTGCAGGGTAAAACTTTCTGAAATCCGTGTCCGCGGTTATGGACGACTTGGAGCACAGTATCTCGATCATAGACAAGCATAATTAAAGTAGTGCTATAAATTTGACCTAATATGTGACTAGTAATCAGCTCAAGTATAACGGAATGGATATTAAAAATGCCAACAGCTGGTGGATCTGGGTTGTTTTGTGACATGTTATATGCCTAGTAAGTATTGCAACTCCAATGGAATGTGATAAAAGTGCCAACAACTGCTGGGTTTTGGGATTCCTCAGGACAACGATATCTGGCTAGTAACTGTTCTAACTACAACGGAATGTTAACTAAAACTGCCCACTACTTATCAGGATGACTCAAGCTATCTATATCTGACTAGTAAGTGCTTCAACTATAATCGAATGAATAAAACTACCAACTGTGTGTGTTCCTCGGTTTGCCTTCCTCGTTTGGTCTCGAGGGGGAATACCAGGATGGGTATGTTTGGTGTTACTATCAGGTTGGATCCGGATAGGTCTTTCTTATCCCTCTCTAATAGCCGCCAGTTTTACTGAGTCTCTACAGGTTGTTTAGTGTTGCTGCGCTGCCGCTTCAGTCCACCATACCTATGTAGGCGAGAGCCGCCGAATTCTAGCCTCGCCGTGTACTGGCCTCAGTACTGATGCTCCTCTTTTTCCTTTGCCCTTTGTCGGCACCCCTTTTGTTTTAGCAGGTTTTGTGATCGACGTCGTTAGCAGGGTTACCCTTCCGGCTTGGCCTGGGCAGGGTTATGGACGCCATTCTTCAGGGCTCTTAGCCCCATTTGCATCTTGTCTGTACTCGGACGCTGTGTCGTTTTCAAGGTGATTTGGATCTTTGTATTGTATATCTGTATTCTTGACTCACTGAGTCGCTGTTGTATAAATATATGTTCTGTGGGTCCCATCGAGGACTGTTTTGTAATGGTATTACTTCGTTTTTCCACCCGGACGAAATTGCCTGGTGGGCGTCCTTGAATCGTTTCTATGTGTGTTTGGCGGGAAGCGCTAAAACTTGCATAGGGCCGATTCGAGGGTGTTACATAAGGTTAAAGTGAACAAACTATGGAGTATACGCTTGACAACGTATAAGTTGGCAATCTCATGTCCCTTGAATACGAGGGCCGCTCCAAATGCTACTCAAGTTTAGTTACCGGTAAGTTCTTGTCATAGTAAGTACATGTGTATCATAGAGAACCGCCAAGAGGGTACCCCTTGCCCGATGATACAGAAGAATCCCCATATCAAAATGACAAGGCAAGCAGACAACGAGCATCTTAGCAATCTTCTTATTTACCATGGGAAAATGGTGCTTTTTTCTCTCTTTCCTCTTTTCTCATATCTTTTTTTTTCTTTTTTTCTTTTTTTTTTCAATATCTGACTTTTTTTTATAAGAAGAATGCTTCATAGATAGCTCATTATGGTTATGCTGCAGGTTTCCACCATGACATCATGGATTAGACCGGTGGCCCGGGCGTTTCTCTAAAACACATACATAACTCCATGGACTTACAAGCTCCCCTTTCATTTCACACCGACGACATCCATAGACAAAAGAGCATGATATCAACTAGGTACAAAGTACAAGTGCAATGTTGAAAGCGTTCCCCATGACAGCATGGTTCTGCTAATCCCCAACATATAAGTGCAAGCATATACAACATAGACGACACAATGGTTCAAGTTTATTAAGGGCAAGAAAAGTAAAGTGTGCCATCAAGTTCGTGAGAGCTTTAATCACTAGTTTTCTCATAACAAGTTTAATTCGGAAGGTAGATAAAAACATGAATATACTTGGAGTAGCAAATGCTAATATGTAGGTATGGTGGACTCTTTGGAATAACTTGGTTTTATAAGTTAGATGCATGAGTGGAACTCATACTTGGTTATGGAGGCTAGCAAAAGACTGGGAGCGACCAACTAAGAGAGCAATAATGGCCATAATCATGCAGAGCAACAAAACATCATTAATCAAAGCATAAAGTGATACTACAAGTCAAAAACGAAAGGATCGTAAAGGCTATGGTGACTTGGGATAGTCATAACATGGTGTGAGCATGCGCCAAGTCAACCCAAATAAAGCATCAAAGGAGAATACCACAATTCTATGCTTTAATATGCTAAAGCAACGCATGATTCTTTCAAAGGCACATTAAGTAATCTCAATTGTTTATTACAAGTCAGGCTACAACAAAGATCACTAAGCATAAAGTCAAAACAATATCAAGCATGGCATGACAAAGCATAGGCCACAGTCAAAAACAAGCTCTTTTTACCACTTAAGCATGAACTTTTCCTACTCTTTTCCAATCCAAACCATACTATTTGAAAACCAATGCTTGAAAGAGGGGGTCCAACCAATTTATTCAGTAAACTAAGAAAACCAACCAAACGAAAACCAAAAACAAAAAATGAAGACGTTCCAAGAACAACACAACTTTGCCTGAAACAATAAAAATGAAGTGTTTGGAAGAAACCTGGGATTTTTATTGATGAAGAAAGGGATGCCTTGTGCATCCCAAGCTTTGACGCTTGTACATCTTGAATATTTCTTGGGTGACACGGGGTGGCGTCCCCGAGCTTGAGCTTTAGTCCATTCTTCATCTCATTACATCATTCTCTCCATACACCTGAAATTTTTCCTTCATACAAAACATCACACAATTTTTATTAGCAACATTAGTGCACTCAAGATAATAAGTCTTTAGGTTCAGTTTCAACACCAATAAAACTTCCATTAAAACACAAGCTACTGTAGCACTTCCCTCAAAAATCTCAATTCTCCAAAAGAACTAAAAAAGGAACCAACGAGAAGCAAATGCAAATAATGGCAGAAATCTGTCAAAACAGACCAGCAGGTAAAAACTAATTTTTTCGAACACCTTATGTTGCTCAAATCAAAAAGTGTTGAACTAAAGAAAGTTAGATAACCTGGGTCAGAAGCACATAAATTAACGCCTTAAAACGACGTACAGAGATTTTACACGAAATTTTACAGTGAAGCACAGAAATCTGTTTCGGGACAACAACTTTCCCAATCATTACTTTTCTATCTTTAGAGGTTAATCTTGGCACAAAAAGCAAATAAAAAGGATAAGGAGCGGTTATTACTGAGGTAATAACTTCCAAGACTCATCTAAATCTTTTGGGTTATCTCCCAATAAGTACTTTTCTTTAACGCCTTTAAGTTAAGCATAAGAATTTCGATGATGCTCACATAAGAAATATGAATTGAAGTAAAAGAGAGCATCGAGAAGCAAATTCAAAACAAATTTAAGTCTAACGCACTTCCTATGCATAGGAATCTTATATGCAAATAAATTCACAAAGAACAAAGTGACAGGCATAGGAAGATAAAACAAGAGTAACTTCAAAACTTTCAGCACATAGAGAGGTGTTTCGGTACCATGAAAACTTCTACAACCATATTTCCCTCTCTCATAATAATTTTCAGCAGCCTCATGAATAAACTCAACAATATAACTATAACATAAAGCATGCTTTTCATGATCTACATGCACTGGAGATTTATTATAAACATTTTCAAAAGAATCCTCATGAACATAGCATTCATCCTCCTTTAGTAAGCATGGGGAACAATCAAATATTGTAAGGGGTAAAGAGTTACTCTCATTAGAAGGTAGGAATGGGAAGATCCATTCTTCCTCCTCTTGATAATCACTCTCCTCCTCTTTTTCTTCCAATGAGCTTCCAGTTTCAACAATTTCTTCTTCCATAGGCTCCTGCAAGGCATTAGTCTCTTCCTCTGGTGGAGAGCATCTATTAAGATATTCAAGAATATAGCCATTTTCTTCCTTATAATTATCAAAGAAAAATTGAAGTATATCATAAACCTCATATTTATAAGGTGCATCATCAGTATTTTCAAGCAAACTAGCAAGTTCAAATGCACCCTTTCAAGCAATAAATTCTTCAATTTGTTCCACATCATAAAAGTCATAATTTCCTTTAACATAAGAAGATATGGTAACATTATCATTATACTCACATTGAAAAGGGAGGTGTTTATACCTCCTACAGCAACAAGATTTATCAACGCAATAAGTAACATTATAAGTAGAGCACATGTTTCTAGCAATGGTATTCAATTTATCAATTTGTTCCCATAAGAGTTTCCCTTTTTGTGACAAGCGATGTTCCATATAATAATATTTTTGTTCTTCCGTGAACCCACCTTGCCAATTAGATTTAGTTTCAAAGAAACCAACAATTGATAGTAAGTATGATAAACCAAGACAATAACAGACCAATGAAAATACCAACTATAGTAGGAACTATTTTTTTTTCTATTTTTAATAAAGAAAGCAAAGTAGTAAAACTAAATTTTGTGTGTTTTTGATAAAGAAACAAGCAAACAAAGCAAAAGTAAACTAAGCAAAACAAAAATAACAAAGTAAAGAGATTTGTTATGAGGGACTCCCCTTGTGAAGATGTCCTCGACTCCCTAGCAATAGCGCCAGAAAAAGTCCTTGATGGCCCAAAATATCGAGCTCGTTGGGGAACCCCAAGAGGAAGGTATGATGAGCACAGCAGCAAGTTTTTCCTCAGTTATGAAACCAAGGTTTATCGAACCAGTAGGAGCAAGGAAACACCTCCAAGGTGTTTCTAGCTGGACTTTGGCAGGCGCACTACCGGCGCCAACAACAACGTGGAAACCTACACAACACAACCATAGAACTTTGCCCCCAACTTACAGTGAGGTTGTCAATCTCACCGGTTTTGCTGAAAACAAAGGATTAAACGTATTGTGTGGAAGAAAGTAATAGCTTGCAGAAAGTAAACAGAAAGCAGTGAACAGTTGTAGATTGATGGTAAAAGAAAGGACCGGGATCCATAGTTCACTAGTGGTGGCTCTCCTTAATATAGATGACATGTTGGGTGAACAAATTACAGCGGGGCAATTGACAAACATCGAGAAAGCATACATGCATATACTACTCATCTTGACTCCTTTGAGACTTGATTGGGCATTACAACATTATACATAGACCGTAATCCAACTTCATCTATGACTAATAATCCACCTTTAGGTTATCATCCGAACCCCCTCCAGTATTAAGTTGCAAGCAACAGATAATTGCATTACGCATTGCGTGTAAAGTAAACAGTATGATTGTTCTATGAATAAAGGATTGCTGTTTTCTCCCTAGTAGCTAAAACACATCTAGTACCTTAGGGATTTCTGTCACTTCCCCAGATTACTAGAGGCATGAACCCACTATCGAGCATAAATACTAACTCTTGGAGTTGCTAGCATCTACTTGGCCAAGATAGCTACTAACAACGGAAAGCATGCAAGATCACAAATAACAAAGACATGATAGAATCAATAATCAATCTGAAATAGCATCTCAATATCCATCGGATCCCCGCAAACACAACATGTAGGATTACAAATAGATGATCTTGATCATGAACGGAGCTCACAAGATCTAAACATGATAGCACAAAGGAGAAGAACCAGCCATCTAGCTACTACATGGACCCATAGTCCAAGGATGAACTACTCACGCATCACACCGAAGGCTTGCATGGTGATGAAGAAGGCCTCCAGGGTGAATTCTCCCCTCCGACAGGGTGCCGAGAAGAGCTTCAGATCGCTCCCAATCTAGAAATGGAGATGACGGCAGCTACAGACTCTTTCGTGGAATTTTGATTGGGTACTTAGGGTTTCTTTATGGAAGGCATCTTATAGGCGAAAGGGGAGGGCGAGGGGGTGCCCGAGGCGGCCAGACCACCCCCTGGCGCGAGCCAGGCTTGGTCGTGCGGCCAGGTGGTGTGGTGGCCCCCTGGCCCCTCTCCGTCTCGTACTCTGGCTCCGTGTCCCCCTCGGTGAAAAACTGACTTTGGCTTTTGTCCCGTCCAATTTCGAGAATATTCATTTTCTGACTTTCCTGGAACCAAAAACAACAGAAAACAAGAAGCTGGCACTATGGCTCTTGTTAATAGGTTAGTCCAAGAAAGTGTATAGAAAGTACTCCAAAGTGTGGACAAAACATAAGAAAGTAGATAAAACCGAGCATGGAACATCAAAAATTATGGATACGTTTGCAACGTATCACATACCTGCTCAGCAAAAGGCTGCCAGATGACCCGACTGATGTGCGTCACATAGCGCGATGATCCAAGGCATTCACCCTCATCAATAGTGAACTGTACAAGCGCAGCATCACAGGAGTCCTTCAGTGATGTGTCTCCAACGAGGACGGAAGAGCCATCCTCCTCGACGTACACGAAGGCACTTGTTGGCACCATGCCGGCAGTCGCGCCCTCGTTGCCAAAGCTCTACAAGCTGGATTCTACTGGCCAATGTCCATGCGCGATGCCAAGGACATCGTCCAGCATTACAACACCTGCCAGCGATTTGCGGACAAACCGCACGTGCCTGGCGCGGAGCTCAAGCCAATACCAGTGGCCTGGACCTTCGCACAATGGGGACTTGACATGGTCGGCAAGCTCCAGAACTCTTTCCCCAGAGGATACGTCTACCTCCTCGTTGTAGTCGACAAGTTCACCAAGTGGATTGAGGCCATGCCGGTGACAAACCAATCAGGAGCTAGCGCCGTCAAATTCTTCGAGTCCATCGTCTTCCGGTTCGGGGTGCCACACAACATTATCACGGACAATGGAACAAACTTCACCTCGAAGGAATTCCAGGATTTCTGCGAAAAACTAGGGATCAACATCAGCTACGCCTCCGTAGCACACCCTCAGACCAATGATCAAGTCGAAAAGGCCAACAACCTCGTTTGCAGTGGAATCAAGAAAACGCTCCTTCGGCCACTCAAAAGAGCTACAGGGTACTGGCCTGGCGAGATGCAGTCAGTACTATGGAGCATGCACACAACTCCAAACAGCATCATAGGCTACACTCGGTTCTTCATGGTGCACAGAGCTGAAGCGGTGCTACCCGCAAAAGTATGCTACAAAGCCCCGCGGGTGGTATCATACAGCGAGACAGAATCAACTCTTGCACTCGAAGACTCTGTCGACCTCCTCGATGAGGCACGCGAGATTGCAGCAGAGAGATCCACAATCTACCAACAGAACCTCCGCAACTACGACGTAGGAGGCTGCGGGGTCCATGTCGACTCCTCCGTCACATACTTCAATATCAAGCTCATGTCGTCAGTCTAAGGGTGGAGGGACAAGTGGTTCTACATTTGTGACCAGAAGGCCGATGGAGAACACTTCGGACTCGCACCTTTTGATCCCGCGATGCCGTGCAGGAGGAGGCGTTCTTGGAAGAACGTGGTGATGCCCGGCGAGTCTGAGGGGACAGAGGTGCTGTACAAGCGCGTCTGCGACCTCGAGAGTCGCATGGGTAAAGAAGAGGGAGGTTGTGCCCTCATTCGCACATGGTTGAGCCGTCGCATCCAGCCCTTGCAGGCCAAAATCCACCCCAGGTTCCAATGGGTTGGTGCAGACAATGTCACTCGCGTATCTGCCAATGGCATTTCCGCGAGTGAAGTAGATAAGAGGGTGCGACTACTGACCAAGTACACTACCAAGGATGTACTTCCCAGTGAACCAGTCGTGCCCCCATTTGATGCTTCTAACCCTCCTCCTGAGGTATGAAGTGCTTCTGATTTCTTGACATGTGCTAACTTGTTGTCTATATGTAGGATTGGAAGGTGTCTCCCAAATTTCCTCCTCTTCCTGAGGGGGTTATTCCTCGCGAAGCAGAAGAAAAGGACGAGTTGGAATCGACCATCCCATCTGAAGAGGAAGAGGAAGCCCCCGAGTCTAGTCGTCCGAACACTCGCAAGCGTGCGCACAACAAAGATTCGGATGCGTCGTCTCCTTTGACTCTAGAAGGTCCAACTATTGGTGCAGAGTCACCAATTCCTGCTGTTCCTATGAGTTCCATGGCACCATCTTCCCGGAAGAAGATGCGACTGCCGAAGGAGTCGTCGGAGTCGGATGGCCAAACCTTCGATTTTGACAAGTTTGATTGGTAAGTATACAATTCTCCTCTTAGTTCTTTTTGGAGTTGTATTTTCTTGATGTTGGTTTTGTTCCGTAGTCAACCAACATCGTCATCTTTTGGCGGCGTCCAATTTTTGAAAGAATCTAGAGTCGCGGACTCCAAGGCCGAGGAAGTGGTTGAGCGAACTCCTTCTCCTCCATTGGCATCCCACTCTGGGCACAATTCATCAAGTTCTCCCCACGTTGTGGAGCACCAGATGGTTGTCTGAACGACTGTGCGGCAATCGACTTCGGAGTCTCTAGAGGATCACGTGTGTGTGATGTTGCTTTTACTTGCAGTTGAATTAATCATCTATTCTATCTGCCGATCCTTTTTTTCTCCTGTTGCATCTTATTGTGAAGGAAGCTGCTCGCCTAGCGGAGCAAGTACTTGCAATGGGTCGACAGCACGCGTTGCTAGACAATCGCCATCATGCGGTTGAAAGTTTGTATTTTGTGCTTCTTCTTCTTCATCCTTGTGATTTTTTATGTACCCGATTGATGGTCTATATTTGTATGTTTTGCAGCTGAGCATAACGTGCTTCTTCGCGAAGCCGCTTCCCTTGAAAAGACACTCGCCACGACGGTGAAGAGTCGCGATGAGGCAATCACTACGCTTGATGAATCGCGAAAACACGAAGAGGATTTGCGCGCCTCCATCGCTGCTAGGGAGAAGTTGTTCGAAGAACAGCTCTTCTCGATTGCCAAGGCTCTTTTAGGTGTTCTTTCATTTGGATTTCCGTTGTGTCCTTTCTTTCAACTTTGTTATTGTGCTGACTTTTGCTAACACTTTTATCTGTGTAGATGCTGGTGGTCTGAGCTTCGACGCCCAGGAACTTCGTCATGATGATGCTTTGGCAGGCACCATCGTGGCAGTCGAAGACCGCAGTGCGTCCATTTAGGGAACACTGAGCAAAGCTAAGGGTGTACTCAGTCGTCTCCGCGAGGAGCTGGCACCCAAAGCGGAGCTGATCGAGAATGTAGATGACCTGGCGGAGTCCCTTGCTGGAGGTATTCATGCAGGCTTCAAGAACTTGCTTCGTGCGACTGGCGCTTCCATGTCACTCGCGATGGTTCAAGCCCATGGCGTGGAGGTGGATCCTGCTGCGGTCTCCAAGGCGATGCCCGTCGCGCAGATGGTCAACAGGTAGTTTTTGCTCCTTTTGCAACCGCCTGTGGCAAGTACAGGCCGCAACTCATTAGCACAGTTGCCAAGTACTCTGAGGAGCTGCAGCGAGCTAAGAAGGCGGCGAAGGCTGCGGCGTCAGGGAATGGCGGAAAGTTTGTGGCGTCTGATACTGCCACGGAATCAATGAAGCCTCCGAAGCCGAAGTCTAAGTCGAATAAGCAGGCTGCTCCTCAGTAGTTATATTTATAATAGTTAATAGCTTGACCCCTTTTGTCTAGAACATTGTGGCATCTCGCAAAAACCACTAGTAGAAAATTGCGGTGTTTTTGTGTTGCGCATCATCATGACTGCATGCTCATATCATCATGCCACCTTGCATTTGAGCATCGTCATGTCATCTTGCATTTGTTTGCATAAAACTAATTTCGAAAAGTCTAGTATTTGTTTCTAAATATCCCATGTCTTTATTTCAAATCAAACCCTCGGTCCGCCCGGATCTTTTATTTGTCAAAAATCTATTTACCAAAGCCCCTCTAAAAATAAAACAAATAAAATAAAAATGTTTTCGGGGGAGGCAGCCGCCGGCCAGGCCCAAAAGCCCAGCCCGCAGCCACCTACCACCCCTCAAACCCTAACTAGTTCTAACCCTAAGACCTCACCCCCACCCTTGCCGCCACCACCCCACAATATCCTAAACTAGACCACACCCAGGCGCGCTTGCCACACCAACAGCGCATCAACCTACCTACCTCCGCGGTGCACCGCTCGCTCTCAACGCGTCGCTCAAACCTCACCCGTCCCGCTAATCGGCCCCACCCCGATGCGCCGCAGCGACCCACCCCGGACCTGACACGCCCCAAGCGAGCGACACAACCCTCACGGCCTCACTCGCGACGCTGCCCCACATGGCCTGCGCGACACGCTCCCCTGGCCCACCCCGCGCCCCGCGTTGCCCATCCGAGCGCGACCCCGACGCCCCTTGATCCACCTGCTCGCCCTTCGTGTGACCCAGTCGCCATACCCTACCGACACGCTCCCAGGCGCCCCGCTGCCACACGCGGTGCACCACCCCACCCCGCACGATCCCAGCCTCACACGGAATCCCCACCAACCTTCCACGCGGCCCGGCCCCACCATGACCGCTCCACGGAGCTCGCTCCTGCCTCGATCCTATCGCCCAACTCCCCACTCGGCGCCGCGATCCCCTTCTCCGCTCGTGTGCCGCCACCCGCAGGAGTCGCACCCTGGCCGCGTCCTCCACCCCCCGAGCGCCACTGCAGGCCTCTGCCATGACACCGCGTGCAGCCTTGCCGTCCTCGTCGCTCATGGCTGCCATAGAAGCCCGGCCACCACCGCGTCTGCCTCCCACTGTCTCGCCCTCTTCTGCCGCCGCCTGCACCCCTCTCTGGCGGCCGTCCTCGAGCCACCGACCCTGCCACGCAGGGCACCGCCGCCAGGAGGTCCTCCCCGAGCGTCGCCGCCTCTTCCCCGGCACAGAGCTCGCTCGAGCTCCTCTCCGGCCATCTCCCTCGTCTGGGTCCACGAGCCGCACCACCGTGCGCTCCCTCGTCGACCCCGCCACTTCTTCCTCTTCATCCTGCATCACCGCCACGGTCGTCCCCCTCGTTGTCTGCAAGCCCGGCAGCCCTCATCACATCGCGTCGACCGCCGTCCTCCGTTTCCTCCGCCGTGGCAAGCACACCACCACTCACGGCTCTCCAGATCGAGCCCACATTCCTTTTCCAGACGACCAGGATGGCTTCACATCGTGTGTATCCTTGCTACAGTGCCCACACCTTGTTGTTTCTCTGTTTTTCATGTGGTGTTGCGATGTATGTTGACGAATGGTACTGCTCGTGTACCTAGATGAGGTGGTAGTGCGGTGAGTTTGGCTACATCGGCTAATGAAACCTCGTACAGTAATCCGAAGAATCGGTGATGCTGTCTGAAGACCACGCACCCATGTGTAGACCCCTGTCGCCACGCCAAGATCTACTTCCGAACGCGTTGACCGATGCCGGCAACTGGTGATCGACATGGCACACCAAGCTCTTCTTCACGGAACCACAAGTACTCCTTCACGGACCACAAGACCGATCCTGTCGAACCCGAAGACCCTGGAGCCGATCTGAAGACCGATCCCGGCGAGACCAAACCCGAACCCCTTCGAACCAAGATCTTCGAACCTAATGTGTGACCCCTACCTATCCCTATTTTATAAATGCTATATATAAAACTTTGTGCATAATAAATTGTTCATGCATGCGTATCTGTCATGTGGGTTTGGGGGCATTATGCCGATTCACCGCATAATTAAATATGGAGACTATATACTGGCTATATTTTGTCTCATATCGCCTCCATTTAAATTGGTGTAGCGAACCGATGCCATGTTTTGTCTTGTTAAGACAACATTGAAATTGCGGGGTTTTCTAAACAACTTGAACCGTTTAATTAAATTGTCGGGACCTCGGTTCCGCTTAATATTGCCTAATTGCACCGCATTTGTGCCATGCCATGCATCATATCATAAGCATGCCGGATCTTCTGCCATAGTATTAAATATTGCACCCGGTGTTTCTTCTAGTGTTTGCTTCTTCGCGGATTAGGCCGATGAGTTGGTGCGAGTATCGACAAGTTCTCCGGATATGATCCGTCGGAAGTGTTTTCCCAAGCGAGCATCTCTTCCCCTTCTACCTATTTTGCATTTATAGTCTTTACTTCCTCCTGTTGATCTATTGCTATCCGTGTCGCGATGCTTTAGTTTCCGTGCACCAGTTATATCCCGTGCAGCCTCTATATTGCCTTGGACACCTCCTATTACCTGTGTTTGGTAGATAGCTGGCCTTGCGAGTCGTAGATGCTTGCTCAGGTGCGATCTCGTCTTGTCGAGTACCACAGTTGTTGGTATGCTGGCAGATCTTTATTGGTGGAGATGAACATGACTTTAAATACAACCATTAAAATGCTAGCTATAACTAATGCAGAGGCATTGGTGGGCAATAGATGTTATTTGGTTCTTCCACGCTCACTTGTGTCCCGTAGGACCCCGAGTACTTGATACCCGTTCCTTGATTTTTCGCACTATCCACATCCGGGAGGCCTTATGGACCCCCCTGAGCCAAATCTTGATTCATTTCTATTTCTTGGGGCCACAAGTAGTTTGGGGCTTTATTACTATCCTGTATTTATGCCATGTTTACTGCTTTATTTAAGATTGTGCGTGGATCACCTGTACTGTTTTGTATGCGGAGTGTTTTCGCGGTATCGACAAGCCCAGTCACACTTTCGGGTTCCCAGTCGTTTACAGCCATTGACGCAAACCCTGGGTCTGTTCCGGAGCCGGCCAACTTCGTTGCGGGTAGCTTAGTGGGGTGGCCCCTTGAAATATTTTATGAATCCTGTGATCGCTTTGTCGTGAAAGCCTCGTTGGGTTTTGAGTTGGTTTTTCCAAGGTTGATCGAGTGTGTGTTGCTATTTGTGCACCCCTGCAAGGTAAAACTTTCTGAAAGCCGTGTCCGCGGTTATGGACGACTTGGAGCACAGTATCTCGATCATAGACAAGCATAACTAAAGTAGTGCTATAAATTTGACTTAACATGTGACTAGTAATCAGCTAAATTTTAATGGAATGGATATTAAAAATGCCAACAACTGGTGGATCTTGGTCGTATCGTGTGCTGATATACCTACCTAGTAAGTATTGCAACTCCAATGGAATGTGATAAAAGTGCCAACAACTGCTGGGTTTTGGGATTCCTCAGGACAATTATATCTGACTAGTAAATGTCCCAACTACAACGGAATGGTAATTAAACTACCCACTACTTATGCTATCAGGATGACTCATGCTATCTATATCTGACTAGTAATTGCTACAACTATAATGGAATGAGTAAAATTGCCAACTGTGTGAGTTCCTTGGTCCGACTTCCTCGTTTGTTCTCGAGGGGGGAAATACCAGGACGTGTTTGTTTGGTGTTAGCTTCAGGTTGGATCCGATTAGTTCTTTCTTATCCCTATCTGATAACCGCCAGTTGAATTGAGTCTCTATAGGTTGTCTAGTGCCGCTGCGCTGCCGCTTCAGCCCACCATACCTATGTAGGCGAGAGCCGCCGAATTCTAGCCTCGCCGTGTACTGGCCTCAGTACTGACGCTCCTCTTTTTCCTTTTCCCTTTGTCGGCACCCCTTTTGTTTTAGCAGGTTTGAGATCGCCGTCGTTAGCAGGGTTACCCTTCCGGCTTGGCCTGGGCAGGGTTATGGACTCCATTGGTTATTCTTCAGGGCTCTTAGCCCCATTTGCATCTTGTCCGTAGTCGGACGCTCTATCGTTTTCAAGGTGATTTGGATCTTTGTATTGTATATCTATATTCTTGACTCCGGGAGTCGCTGTTGTATATATATCTGTTCTGTGGGTCCCATCGAGGACTGCTGTGTAATGGGATTACTTCGTTTTCCACCCGCACAAAAGTGCCTGGTGGGTGTCCTTGAATCGTTTCTATGCGGGTTTGGCGGAAAGGGCTAAAACTGGCATAGGGCCGATTTGAGGGTGTTACAAACATGTCGTTGGCGGGTGTCTCTGTTGATACTTTGTTATGTTTGAATGCACTTGAGTTTTTGTCCATGTGTTTCTTGGTCTTCTTGTTATCTCTTGCTTGGAGTCGCAATCATGCTTAAGGAATATCTATCAGACAATGTTTCCGCTAGACGTCGTCCCTTCGAGCCTATTGGCTCTCCTTGCTAGGTTTCAAGGCTTGAGCGCAGTTCGTGAGTGCGTGCGTCAACAGATAGTGGCTGGTGCGACTGCATAGGCCTATGTAGATGTTGTGACAATTGCCGCCGGATCACCGGCGCCGCCAGCAGGTTCGACCTGGAATATGGTTCCACATTACCAGGCGGTGGATCGTCCAGCAGAGTAGGTTGTTGACTTCTTCGAGGAGCAGACCAACGTTCTTTTGCTGTAGTAGTAGTTTAACTTGTATCCTGCACATAAATGTACTAGTGTTGTAAAGTTCATATATATATGTTGTATATAATTGATTGACATTGACGTGGAAAGAGCTTGTTAGCTCGTATGTTTTTGCAAGTGCGTTACACTATGCGATTCCTTTTCGTTAGCCTGACTTGTGTTTTGCTCAGCACCTTGCCAACCTACCAGGTGCGTTGCAGCTGGGTTGGTGTTTGTCAAGGGTTCGACTATTGCGTCAACTACTTAGGATATCGCGATTGGTTCGTAGAACAGTTGTGTAGAGGGTGGCGTAGCCTCCAAGTGATATAATTTCTCGAAAAACATAGAGTTTCAGGGCACTTAGCTTTATTTATTCGCAGAATCAGTACGAGGTATAATGTGTGGCTAAGTAGCCTTGGCTGAATAGCCCTATTTATAATGTAAGAAAGAAAAGACGACTAAGGGTAGAAGCGCCCCAGCTGCGCGACATTCCAGGGGTTGGAGTATGTGACTCCTATCTCGACATCTTTGAGGCGATAGGTGCCACCTGGGATTACTTCTGTAATCACGTATGGTCCTTCCCGAGTCCATTGTTGCGCTTGTTTTCTTCTCTGCGGCCTTTGGCTTGATGGAGCGTTTGTAGATGCGCTCGAGAAATACCCCGGGTGGTATGGGGGCGCAGGTAGAGCCAATGTTGGCGAGTGCGTCCGCCTCTTCATTGCTTTCGCGGCCTATGTGCCACAGCTCACGAGAATATCATTTTGTGGCCCGAAAGTTGGGGTGTCCACGCAAAGCGGTACCCAAGTTCCCTGAAATCATCCGCGATGACTACAGTTGGTGTGCCAAATACTCAGAGGGTCTTTTTCGGCACAAATTCAACTTTATGTTTCAATACAAAAAATCAGGCTAACGGCCGTCAAGTTGGCCCCCCCTGTCAATTCTCACTGTTATGTCGCTCCTGTCGCTCCCGTCGCTTAGGTGTCAATTAGGCTTGCAGCGTTGGCGCCTGCATCCATTACGCGTCTTCTTCTTCCCCAGAGCGGCAATCTGTGGGGCGTCGCAGCCATGGCACGGAGCTGGGACGTGGACGAACCTGCTCGCCCCGCCTCTCCTCCCTGTAGTCTTGCATGTTGGCGCCTCCATTACTCGTCTTCTTCCCCAGAGCGGCAATCTGTGGTCGCGGCCATGGCGCAGAGCTTGGAAGTGACGAAGCTGCTCGGCCCTGCTCTCCTCCCCATCCCGAGTCGGAGCTCGCCCTCACCGTGGACGCACCCATGGCACGGTTGTGGACGAGAATTGGTTCTCGGTGAGATCTATCACCTTGTCGACCATGCTCGGTTATGTTTTCCTCCTCTAGAATCTGAGCTCGCCGTCGCCGTGGTTGCACCCGCACCAATTCTGCACCTCTACCGAGGTCTCTTTGGTAGCTCAATTTCTGGGGCTCTCCAAGTTCTGCCATGTTGGGCATGTACTCTTTTGTTCAAATCTCTTGGGCTATACCAACTTCATTGTGTTTAATTATGAAAGACAAAATATAAATGACTTCTCTCAATTTCTCGCATAGAAAAATGCATAGCTAATTTCATATTCTTGCAGGAACTGGCCCCACTTATTGAACCGACGGCACTGCCACGATCTCCACGTAACCACGGTGAGTTCTCGAACCGAAATTTGCAGTTACCACGTTTCTTCTGCAGTCATTCCTCTACAGTTTTTCTTGGGCGCTTCTTATTCCTCTGTTCTGGAACCATCGGTTCATCTTTTTCTTCGTCTTGCAGGCAGTTCCTTGCAGGCATGGACGATGGGAAACGCACAACAGAGACCCACTTGGTCCCTGCCCATGGCACCATGACTTTGATAGTGGTGTACACAAATGATGAAGCGACTGTGGAGACAACTCTTGCCAGGTTTGAGCAATTGCTTGAGAAAGAGAAGCACAAGTTTGTAGGGCTAGACTTGGAGTACACCCGTGCAAATAAGTGAAAAAATCCTCCACGAGAGATCGCTGTCGTGCAAATCACCATACATGAGGAGGTCCTCGTTTACCACTTCTGCAGGTATGTGAAATTTAAATTTGAGATCACCACTTCTGCATCCCTTGTTCTCTTACATCCCTAGAACCATCTAAGTGCAGGAGTAAACCAACTGAGATGCGTTGTCCGGCTCTGGTCGAGTTCTTGTGTAGGAAAGGGATAACTTTCACTAGCGTGGATATCACAAATGATACAATTATGCTTTCTCGTGCGTTGATAAAAATCCCAGAGGGGCACCACATCGACATCCAAAATCTGTACAAGATCAAATCATACCCAGCGAAAGATGGCATGGGTGATCTGGTAGCGGAAATCATCGATAAATCCTATGAAAAATGGAAGAAATTGAAGCGACTCGATCACGACTACTGGGAGTGGAAGCCGATGAGCCAGGTGCGCCTCGAGTATGCAGCCAGAGATGCCTACATGGCGTACGAGTTTTACAGTAAGCTCATTAGCATGAAAGATGGGATGGTTAAGGCGAGGGTTTTCCCGAGAGAGCTATGCCCTGGTTGCAAGCTAGCCTAGAGAAGAAGCACGAGGAGGACAGAAAGCGGTTTCAGGACGAGCAGGGATCTTGGGACGGTGGCGACATCAAGCGGCTAAAGGCGAAGCAAGTCAAGGACGACAACAAGTGGTGGTGATACATTATGTGTTTGAACTAGATTTTAGTTTCTAGTTTATTATGTGTGTGATACATTTAGTTACTTCAATACAAAATTTCGACCAATTTAACTTGTTGATGTATTTCTTGACAATTTTAATATAATCGAGCACTAGAAATATTTTGTAGTGTGCATGAGCATGATTAGTAAATATAATTGAACACTAGAAACTTTAAGGCACTCCATATAAAGGAGTAGATTAATATATAAGGTTCACCAGAGACACCACGGATATATTGTCTTACATGCCACACACAGGTAATAATTAACTAGAACAAGATAAAAGCAGGGGCTGCAGTAGGAGGCCGGGACACGGAGATGCCTAGCAGGGCAGGGGTTTATCAACAGGAGGCAGCGACAGCCTAGTCGATGGGATACAGGCCAGTCCTGACATACTCCCGGAGGAATTTGCCGTAGGCTGCGTGCCGTGCCAAGGTAATCGGCCTATGGCTTCTTCCTCCGCCTCTGCCAACGCCCTCCGCGTGCTGGATCATGCTGTTGAGGTCCAAGTTGATTGCTCTGCCACAGAATGGGCAAAATAGTCTCCCCCTATGGTGGAAACGAATTAGCCCACACCATAACCGCCTCAGCACGTAGCGGCTCTTGTTGTCCCTGGATACCTTGCTATCGTCCACTTCATCATCATCTTCCTGTTGATTTTTAAGAACATAACTTAGAACTCATACATATGATTGAATTGTATTACAACTCAAGAATTGACAACATGTATATGTAAGACAATATATCCGTGGATATCAAAGATAAAACATCTCACAATAGTTTGATCGGTTCATATATCATTTCATCTCAACACAATGATAAATAATTGCATCCGATTGCGGCCTCATAAGTTTCTTCAGGTATGGAGTCAGCGAACCAAATAACAATTGCACAACCTGTAATGTTGTTGTACATCGCCCCACGTTCACTAACTCATCCCTGAAAAAATCTGACACCAATGTGTCTGCCTCTCTTTTGGGACAAATTTGAATCATTGGCCACAATAAGAAATTGAAATGTAATCGTACAAAACATTATTCAGGAATATACATAGCCAGGTACAAAAACAAGCCTCAATATTGTAATTATAAATAAAAACCAAACAATTAATCTTCAGGTGCATGTTAAAAATACTTATGATCAAAACCATTCATATACATATGCATCATAGCAATCATTAAAAGATCAGAAACAATTCAAGGATCATATATGTAGTTCCATATGAGAATAAATCTAGGGCCTCATAATTTGTTTCAGAGATGGAGTTGGCGAACCAAAGTACCAACAGCACAACCTATATTGTTTGTGTGCATTGCTGCCTCAGGTTCACCAACCCATCCCTAAAACACGACACCATCATACGTGTCTCCCCTTGAACTCTTTTGGGGCTAATTTCAATCATCGGCATCAGTGACAAACTAAAATGTAATTCTTATACACTATGAATGCATGGAATAGATAATTCGAATATCATAGTTCTATGAATGTAGAACAAAGATTGCGGCCTCATAAGTTTATTCAGGGACAGCGTGAGTGAACCAAGTAACAATTGCACAGCCTATATTGTTGTTGTACATCACCCAGGTTCACTAACTCGTCCTTGACAAAATCTGACACCAATATGTCTGCCTCTCTTTTGGGGCAAATTTGAATCATTGGCCACAATAAGAAATTGAAATGTAATCGTACAAAACATTATTTGGGGATATACATAGTCAGGTACAAAAACAAGCCTCAATATTGTAATTATAAATAAAAAACCAAAAAATTAATCTTCAGGTGCATGTTAAAAATACTTATGATCAAAACCATTCATATACATATGCATCATACCAATCATTAAAAGATCAGAAACAATTCAAGGATCATATATGTAGTTCCATATGAGAATAAATCTAGGGCCTCATAATTTGTTTCAGAGATGGAGTTGGTGAGCCAAAGTACCAACAGCACAACCTATATTGTTTGTGTGCATTGCTGCCTCAGGTTCACCAACCCATCCCTAAAACACGACACCATCATATGTGTCTCCCCTTGAACTCTTTTTGGGCTAATTTCAATCATCGGCCTCAGTGACAAACTAAAATGTAATTCTTATACACTATGAGTGCATGGAATAGATAGTTCGAATATCATAGTTCTATGATTGTAGAATAAAGATTGCGGCCTCATAAGTTTATTCAGGGACGGCGTGAGTGAACCAAGTAACAATTGCACAGCCTATATTGTTGTTGTACATCACCTAGGTTCACTAACTCGTCCATGAAAAAATCTGACACCAATATGTCTGCCTCTCTTTTGGGGGAAATTTGAATCATTGGCCACAATAAGAAATTGAAATGTAATCGTACAAAACATTATTCAGGGATATACATAGTCAGGTACAAAAACAAGCCTAAATATTGTAATTATAAATAAAAAACCAAACAATTAATCTTCAGGTGCATGTTAAAAATACTTATGATCAAAACCATTCATATACATATGAATCATACCAATCATTATAAGATCAGAAACAATTCAAGGATCATATATGTAGTTCCATATGAGAATAAATCTAGGGCCTCAAAATTTGTTTCAAAGATGGAGTTGGAGAACCAAAGTACCAACAGCACAACCTATATTTTTTGTGTGCATTGATGCCTCAGGTTCACCAACCCATCCCTAAAACACGACACCGTCATACGTGTCTCCTCTTGAACTCTTTTCGGGCAAATTTCAATCATCGGCCTCGGTGACAAACTAAAATGTGATTCTTATACACTGAATGCATTGAATAGGTAATTCGAATATCATAGTTCTATGAATGTAGAATAAAGATTAAGGCCTCATAAGTTTCTACAGGGACGGTGTAAGTGAACCAAGTAACAATTGCACAGCCTATATTGTTCTTGTACATCACCCCAGGTTCACTAACTCTTCCCTGAAAAAATCTGACACCGATGTGTCTGCCTCTCTTTTGGGGAAAATTTGAATCATTGGCCACAATAAGAAATTGAAATGTAATCGTACAAAACATTATTCAGCGATATACATAGTCAGGTACGAAAACAAGCCAAAATATTGCAATTATAAATAAAAAACCAAACAATTAATCTTCAGGTACATGTTAAAAATACTTATGATCAAAACCATTCATATACATATGCATCATACCAATCATTAAAAGATCAGAAACAATTCAAGGATCATATATGTAGTTCCATATGAGAATAAATCAAGGGCCTCATAATTTGTTTCAGAGATGGAGTTGGGGAACCAAAGTACCAACAACACAACCTATATTGTTTGTGTGCATTGCTGCCTCAGGTTCACCAACCCATCCCTAAAACACGACACCATCATATGTGTCTCCACTTGAACTCTTTTGGGGCAAATTTCAATTATCGGCCTCGGTGAAAAACTAAAATGTAATTCTTATACACTATGAATGCATGGAATAGATAATTCAAATATCATAGTTCTATGAATGTAGAATAAAGATTGCAGCCTCATAAGTTTCTACAGAGATGGCGTAAGCGAACCAAGTAACAATTGCACAACTTATATTGATCTTGTACATGGCCCCAGGTTCGCTCACTCATCCCTGTAAAAATTTGACACCAATGTGTTTGCCTCTCTTTGGGGCAAATTTGAATCATTGGCCACAATAATAAATTGAAATGTAATCGTACCAAACAATATTCAGGGATATACAAATGCATCATACAATGCATTCATAGATCAGAAAAAATACAAATATTATATATTTAGGTTCCATATGATAGAAAAAAATTAGGGCCTCATTTTTTTCAGCGATGGAGTCGGAGAACCAAAATACCAACAACACAACCTATATTGTTTATGTGCATTGCTGCCTCAAGGCCACTAACCATCCCTAAGAAAACGAGACCATCATATGCCCTTGCACTATTTTGGGGGAAAATTAAATCATTGGACTCAGTAAGGAATAGAAATGTAATGTTAGGCCTGCTGTGTATCGAAATCAACACTCAACTAGCAAACTCAACTAGATGGCAGATGAGCAGATTGGGGTTTTGTGACTAGACGGATTGGGGTTTTGTGACTAGATGGCAGATGCACCAATCAACCGATCGAATCATATATATACTACCCTACTTCAAGAGCAAAAGAATATGTACCTCGATTCCACTGCATGCAAGTGGCGCGGAACTAATTTCTAGCAACGTTAGATCTACTTGAGGGGGGCCCTTGACTCATGGAATTTACTAGCGGTAGGGCCTAGTTGGAAGTGAGATTGAGAGCGCTGTGTAAAAATGGGATATGTCTTATTAAAATCAAGTGGCAATAAATTGCAGCGTCCTGTCGACAATCGTGCACTCAATGACCCCGTTGCCCTTTGCATGAGTTGTAGTAGCAGTAGTAGGCTTTTCAGACTTGATTAAACTTGACATGACCGCTCAACGACTTTTTCCATGGACGACAACGTCTGTGCTGTCTCACGCTGTACTGTGAAGGGCACGAGGTGTGCAACGATCATCGTTGGATCGCACAGAATCAATAGTTGGTGCGCACGATACGCGTTACAAATGTGACAACCAATCAGGGAGTAGCAGACAGGGTGAGCATAGTTTTGGGCTTCTATGAAAGATAGAGAGGGGATGGGCAAAACTAAGTATACCACATAAAACCAAGGGAAAAACTAAGTAGTATTAAAATGGAAAGTGTCTTGTACAATGAAATACATCGTGGAATACATCAAATTATGCCAAGATAGATCCACTAGAGTTCATTGGATGTGTGTTCTTCTCATAAACCACACATGGATCCACCAGTGTCATTGCATGTCTGTTCTTTTCATGAACCACACCCAGTGTCAGTGCATGTCTGTTCTTCTCATGAACCACACCTAGTGTCACTGCATGTCTGTTCTTTTCATGAACCACATAACGATCCACCAGTGTCTTTGCATGTCTGTTCTTCTCATGAACCACACGTGGATCCACCGGTGTCATTGCATGTCTGTTCTTTTCATGAATCACGGCTAGAGTCATTGCATGTCTTTTAATTCCATAAACCACATATGCATCCACCTAGTGTGATTGCATGTCTGTTCCTCTAAACAAACCACATAAGGATCCACCAGTGTCATTGCGTGTCTGTTCTTTTCATGAACCACACCCAGTGTCATTGCATGTGTGTTCTTCTAAACAAACCACATAAGGATCCACCAGTGTCATTGCGTGTCTATTCTTTTCATGAACCACACCCAGTGTCATTGCATGTGTGTCCTTCTAAACAAAGCACATAAGTCATTGCTTGTCTGTTCTTTTCATGAACCACACCCAGTGTCATTGCATGTCTGTTCTTTTCATGCACCATATCTAGAGTCATTGCATGTCCGTGCCTCTAAACAAACCACATAAGGATCCACCAGTGTCATTGCATGTCTATTCTTTTCATGAACCACACCCAGTGTCATTACATACATGTTCTTTTCATTAACCATAGCTAGAGTCATTGCATGTCTGTTACTTCCATAAACCACACAAGGATCCACCGATGTCATTGCATGTATGTTCTTTTCATGAACCACAACCAGTGTCATTGCATGTGTTTTCTCCTGACAAACCACATATGGATCCACCAGTGTCATTGCATGTCTGTTCTTTTCATGAACCACAACTAGAGCCCACTAGTGTCATTGGATGTTTGTTCTTCCCATGAACCACAAATGGATCCACCAGTGTCATTGCATGTCTGATCTTTTCATGAATCACAGCTAGAGTCATTGCATGTTTGTTACTTACATAAACCACATATGGGTCCACCTAGTGTGATTGCATGTCTGTTCCTCTAAACAAACCACATAAGGATCCACCAGTGTCATTGGATGTGTGTTCTTCTCATGAACCACACCCAGTGTCATTGCATGTGTGTTCTTCTAAACAAACCACATAAGGATCCACCAGTGTCTTTGCCTGTTTGTTCTTTTCATGAACCACGTAAGGATCCACCAGTATCATTGCATGTCTATTCTTTTCATGAATCACAGCTAGAGTCATTGCATGTCTTTTAATTCCATAAACCACATATGGATCCACCTAGTGTGATTGCATGTCTGTTCCTCTAAAAAAAGCACATAAGGCTCCACCAGTGTCATTGCGTGTCTGTTCTTTTCATGAACCACACCCAGTGTCATTGCATGTGTGTTCTTCTAAACAAACCACATAAGGATCCACCAGTGTCATTGCCTATCTGTTCTTTTCATGAACCACACCCAGTGTCATTGCATGTGTGTTCTTCTGAACAAACCACATAAGTCATTGCATGTCTGTTCTTTTCATGAACCACACCCGGTGTCATTGCATGTCTGTTCTTTTCATGAACCATATCTAGAGTCATTGCATGTCTGTTCCTCTAAACAAACCACATAAGGATCCACCAGTGTCATTGCATGTCTGTTCTTTCCAAGAACCACACCTAGTGTCATTGCATTTGTGTTCTTTTCATTAACCATAGCTAGAGTCATTGCATGTCTGTTACATCCATAACCCACACAAGGATCCACCGATGGCATTGCATGTATGTTCTTTTCATGAACCACACCCAATGTCACTTCATGTGTGTTCTCCTGACAAACCACATATGGATGCACCCGTGTCATTGCATGTCTGTTCTTTTCGTGAACCACAGCTAGAGTCCACCAGTGTCATTGCCTATCTGTTCTTTTCATGAACCACATAAGGATCCACCAGTGTCATTGCATGTCTGTTCTTTTCATGAATCACAGCTAGAGTCATTGCATGTGTGTTACTTCCATAAACCACATATGGATCCACCTAGTGTGATCGCATATCTGTTCCTCTGAACAAACCACATAAGGATCCACTAGTGACATTGCTTGTCTATTCTTTTCATGAACCACATAAGGATCCACTAGTGCCATTGCATGTCTGTTCTTTTCATGAATCACGGCTAGAGTCATTGCATGTCTTTTAATTCCATAAACCACATATGGATCCACCTAGTGTGATTGCATGTATGTTCCTCTAAACAGACCACATAAGGATCCACCAGTGTCATTGCGTGTTTGTTCTTTTCATGAACCACACCAAGTGTCATTGCATGTGTGTTCTTCTAAACAAACCACATAAGGATCCACCAGTGTCATTGCCTATCTGTTCTTTTCATGAACCACACCCAGTGTCATTGCATGTGTGTTCTTCTAAAAAAACCACATAATTCATTGCCTCTCTATTCTTTTCATGAACCACACCCGGTGTCATTGCATGTCTGTTCTTTTCATGAACCATATCTAGAGTCATTGCATGTCTGTTCCTCTAAACAAACCACATAAGGATCCACCAGTGTCATTGCATGTCTGTTCTTTTCATGAACCACACCCAGTGTCACTTCATGTCTTTTCATTCCATAAACCACATATGGATCCACCTAGTGTGATTGCATGTCTATTCCTCTAAACAAACCACATAAGGATCCACAAGTGTCATTGCGTGTCTGTTCTTTTCATGAACCACATCCGGTGTCATTGTATGTTTGTTCTTCTAAACAAACCACATAAGGACCCACCAGTGTCATTGCCTATCTATTCTTGTCATGAACCACACCCAGTGTCATTGCATGTGTGTTCTTCTAAACAAACCACATAAGTCATTGCATGTCTGTTCTTTTCATGAACCATATATAGAGTCATTGCATGTATGTTCCTCTAAACAAACCACATAAGGATCCACTAGTGTCATTGCATGTCTGTTCTTTTCATGAACCACACCTAGTGTCATTGCATGCGTGTTCTTTTCATTAACCACAGCTAGAGTCATTGCATGTCTGTTACTTCCATAAACCACACAAAGATCCACCAATGCCATTGCATGTCTGTTCTTTTCATGAACCACACCTAGTGTCACTGCATGTGTGTTCTCCTGACAAACCACATATGGATCCACCAGTGTCATTGCATGTCTGTTCTTTTCATGAACCACAACTATAGTCCCCCAGTCACATTGGATGTCTGTTCTTCCCATGAACCACACATGGATCCACCAATGTCATTGCATGTCTGATCTTTTCATGAATCACAGCTAGAGTCATTGCATGTCTGTTACTTCCATAAACCACATATGGATCCACCTAGTGTGATTGCATGTCTGTTCCTCTAAACAAACCACATAATGATCCACCAATGTCATTGGATGTGTGTTCTTCTCATGAACCACACCTAGTGTCATTGCATGTGTGGTCTTCTAAATAAACCCCATAAGGATCCACCTGTGTCATTGCATGTCTGTTCTTTTCATGAGCCACACCTAGTGTCATTGCATGCGTGTTCTTCTAAACAAACCACATAAGTCAGTGCATGTCTGTTCTTTTCATGAACCACACCCGGTGTCATTGCATGTCTGTTCTTTTCATGGACCATGTCTAGAGTCATTGCATCTGTGTTCCTCTAAACAAATCACATAAGGATCCACTAGTGTCATTGCATGTCTGTTCTTTTCATGAACCACACCTAGTGTCATTGCATGCGTGTTCTTTTCATTAACCATAGCTAGAGTAATTGCATGTCTGTTACTTCCATAAACCACACAAGGATCCACCAATGTCATTGAATGTATGTTCTTTTCATGACACACACCCAGTGTCATTGCATGTGTGTTCTACTAACAAACCACATATGGATCCACCAGTGTCATTGCATGTCTGTTCTTTTCATGAACCATAGCTAGAGTCCACCAGTGTCATTGCCTGTCTGTTCTTTTCATGAACCACATAAGGATCCACTAGTGTCATTGCATGTCTGTTCTTTTCATGAATCACAGCTAGAGTCATTGCACGTGTGTTAGTTCCATAAACCACAAATGGATCCACCTAGTGTGATTGCATGTCTGTTCCTCTAAACAAACCACATAAGGATCCACCAGTGTCATCGCATGTCTGTTCTTTTCATGAACCACATAAGGATCTACCAGTGTCATTGCATGTCTGTTCTTTTCATGAATCACAGCTAGAGTCATTGTATGCCTTTTAATTCCATAAACCACATATGGATCCACCTAGTGTGATTGCATTTCTGTTCCTCTAAACAAACCACATAAGGATCCACCAGTGTCATTGTGTGTCTGTTCTTTTCATGAATCACACCCAGTGTCATTGCATGTGTGTTCTTCTAAACAAACAACATAAGGATCCACCAGTGTCATTGCCTGTCTGTTCTTTTCATGAACCACACCCAGTGTCATTGCATGTGTGTTCTTCTAAACAAACAACATAAGTCATTACATGTCTGTTCTTTTCATGAACCACACCCGGTGTCATTGCATGTCTGTTCTTTTCATGAACCATATCTAGAGTCATTGCATGTATGTTCCTCTAAACAAACCACATAAGGATCCACCAGTGTCATTGCATGTCTGTTCTTTCCATGAACCACACCTAGTGTCATTGCATGCGTGTTCTTTTCATTAACCATAGCTACAGTTATTTCATGTCTGTTACTTCTATAAACCACACATGGATCCACCGATGGCATTGCATGTCTGTTCTTTTCATTAACCACACCCAGTGTCACTTCATGTGTGTTCTCCTGACAAACCACATAAGGATCCACCCAGTGTCATTGGATGTGTGTTCTTCTCATGCTCCACAGCTAGAGTCCACTAGTGTCATTGCCTGTCTATTCTTCTCATGAACCACATAAGGATCCACCAGTGTCATTTCATATATGTTCTTTTCATGAATCACAGCTAGAGTTATTACATGTGTGTTACTTCCATAAACCACATATAGATCCACCTAGTGTGATTGCATGTCTGTTCCTCTAAACAAACCACATAAGGATCCACCAGTGTCATTGCATGTCTGTTCTTTTCATGAAACACACCAAGTGTCATTGCATGTCTTTTAATTCCATAAACCACATATGGATCCACCTAGTGTGATTGCATGTCTGTTCCTCTAAACAAACCACATAAGGATCCACCAGTGTCATTGTGTGTCTGTTCTTTTCATGAACCACACCCAGTGTCATTGCATGTCTGTTCTTCTAAACAAACCACATAAGGATCCACCAGTGTCATTGATTATCTGTTCTTTTCATGAACCACACCAAGTGTCATTGCATGCGTGTTCTTCTAAACAAACCACATAAGTCATTACATGTTTGTTCTTTTTATGAACCACACCCGGTGTGATTGCATGTCTGTTCTTTTCATGAACCATATCTAGAGTCATTGCATGTATGTTCCTCTAAATAAACCACATAAGGATCCACCAGTGTCATTGCATGTCTGTTCTTTTCATGAACCACACACAGTGTCATTGCATGTGTGTTCTTTTCATTAACTATAGCTAGAGTCATTGCATGCATGTTCTTTTCATTAACCATAGCTAGAGTCATTGCATGTCTGTTACTTCCATAAACCACACAAGGATCCACCGATGTCATTGCATGTCTGTTCTTTTCATGAAGCATATCTAGAGTCATTGCATGTCTGTTCCTCTAAACAAACCACATATGGATCCACCAGTGTCATTGCATGTCTGTTCTTTTCATGAACCACAACTAGAGTCCACTAGTGTCATTGGATGTTTGTTCTTCCCATGAACCACACATGGATCCACCAGTGTCATTGCATGTCTGATATTTTCATGAATCACAGCTAGAGTCATTGCATGTCTGTTACTTCCATAAACCACATATGGATCCACCTAGTGTGATTGCATGTTTGTTCCTCTAAACAAACCACATAAGGATCCACCAGTGTCATTGGATGTGTGTTCTTCTCATGAACCACACCCAGTGTCATTGCATGTGTGTTCTTCTAAACAAACCACATAAGGATCCACCGGTGTCTTTGCCTGTCTGTTCTTTTCATGAACCATGTAAGGATCCACCAGTGTCATTGCATGTCTGTTCTTTTCATGAATCACAGCTAGAGTCATTGCATGTCTTTTAATTCCATAAACCACATATGGATCCACCTAGTGTGATTACATGTCTGTTCCTCTAAACAAACCACATAAGGATCCACCAGTGTCATTGCGTGTTTGTTCTTTTCATGAACCACACCTAGTGTCATTGCATGTTTGTTCTTCTAAACAACCACATAATGATCCACCAGTGTCATTGCCTATCTGTTCTTTTCATGAACCACACCCAGTGTCATTGCATGTGTGTTCTTCTAAACAAACCACATAAGTCATTGCCTATCTGTTCTTTTCATGAACCACACCCGGTGTCATTGCATGTCTGTTCTTTTCATGAACCATATCTAGAGTCATTGCATGTATGTTCCTCTAAACAAACCACATAAGGATCCACCAGCGTCATTGCATGTCTGTTCTTTTCATGAACCACACCCAGTGTCACTGCATGTCTTTTCATTCCATAAACCACATATGGATCCACCTAGTGTGATTGCATGTCTGTTCCTCTAAACAAACCACATAAGGATCCACCAGTGTCATTGCGTGTCTGTTCTTTTCATGAACCACACCCGGTGTCATTGTATGTGTGTTCTTCTAAACAAACCACATAAGGACCCACCAGTGTCATTGCCTATCTGTTCTTTTCATGAACCACACCCAGTGTCATTGCATGTGTGTTCTTCTAAACAAACCACATAAGTCATTGCATGTCTTTCTTTTCATGAACCACACCAGGTGTCATTGCATGTCTGTTCTTTTCATGAACCATATATAGAGTCATTGCATGTCTGTTCCTCTAAACAAACCATATAAGGATCCACCAGTGTCATTGCATGTCTGTTCTTTTCATGAACCACACCCAGTGTTATTGCATGCATGTTCTTTTCATTAACCATAGCTGGAGTCATTACATGTCTGTTACTTCCATAAACCACACAAAGATCCACCAATGTCATTGCATGTCTGTTCTTTTCACGAACCACACCCAATGTCACTGCATGTGTGTTCTCCTAACAAACCACATATGGATCCACCAGTGTCATTGCATGTCTGTTCTTTTCATGAACCACAGCTAGAGTCCACCAGTGTCATTGGATGCCTGTTCTTCCCATGAACCACACATGGATCCACTAGTGTCATTGCATGTCTGATCTTTTCATGAATCACAGCTAGAGTCATTGCATGTATGTTACTTCCATAAACCACATATGGATCCACCTAGTGTGATTGCATGTCTGTTCCTCTCAACAAACCACAAAATGATCCACCAATGTCATTGGATGTGTGTTCTGCACATGAACCACACCTAGTGTCATTGCATTGTGTTCTTCTAAACAAACCACATAAGGATCCACCAGTGTCATTGCATGTCTATTCTTTTCATGAACCACACCAAGTGTCATTGCATGCGTGTTCTTCTAAACAAACCACATAAGTCATTGCATGTCTGTTCTTTTCATGAACCACACCCGGTGTCATTGCATGTCTGTTCTTTTCATGAACCATATCTAGAGTCATTGCATGTCTGTTCCTCTAAACAAACCACATAAGGATCCACCAGTGTCATTGCATGTCTGTTCTTTTCATGAACCACACACAGTGTCATTGCATGCGTGTTCTTTTCATTAACCATAGCTAGTGTCATTGCATGTCTGTTCTTTTCATGAAACACACCAAGTGTCATTGCATGTATTTTAATTCCATAAACCACATATGGATCCACCTAGTGTGATTGCATGTTTGTTCCTCTAAACAAACCACATAAGGATCCACCAGTGTCATTGTGTGTCTGTTCTTTTCATGGACCACACCCAGTGTCATTGCATGTATGTTCTTCTAAACAAACCACATAAGGATCCACCAGTGTCATTGATTATCTGTTCTTTTCATGAACCACACCAAGTGTCATTGCATGCGTGTTCTTCTAAACAAACCACATAAGTCATTGCATGTTTGTTCTTTTTATGAACCACACCCGGTGTGATTGCATGTCTGTTCTTTTCATGAACCATATCTAGAGTCATTGCATGTATGTTCCTCTAAATAAACCACATAAGGATCCACCAGTGTCATTGCATGTCTGTTCTTTTCATGAACCACACACAGTGTCATTGCATGTGTGTTCTTTTCATTAACTATAGCTAGAGTCATTGCATGCATGTTCTTTTCATTAACCATAGCTAGAGTCATTGCATGTCTGTTACTTCCATAAACCACACAAGGATCCACCGATGTCATTGCATGTCTGTTCTTTTCATGAAGCATATCTAGAGTCATTGCATGTCTGTTCCTCTAAACAAACCACATATGGATCCACCAGTGTCATTGCATGTCTGTTCTTTTCATGAACCACAACTAGAGTCCACTAGTGTCATTGGATGTTTGTTCTTCCCATGAACCACACATGGATCCACCAGTGTCATTGCATGTCTGATATTTTCATGAATCACAGCTAGAGTCATTGCATGTCTGTTACTTCCATAAACCACATATGGATCCACCTAGTGTGATTGCATGTTTGTTCCTCTAAACAAACCACATAAGGATCCACCAGTGTCATTGGATGTGTGTTCTTCTCATGAACCACACCCAGTGTCATTGCATGTGTGTTCTTCTAAACAAACCACATAAGGATCCACCGGTGTCTTTGCCTGTCTGTTCTTTTCATGAACCATGTAAGGATCCACCAGTGTCATTGCATGTCTGTTCTTTTCATGAATCACAGCTAGAGTCATTGCATGTCTTTTAATTCCATAAACCACATATGGATCCACCTAGTGTGATTACATGTCTGTTCCTCTAAACAAACCACATAAGGATCCACCAGTGTCATTGCGTGTTTGTTCTTTTCATGAACCACACCTAGTGTCATTGCATGTTTGTTCTTCTAAACAACCACATAATGATCCACCAGTGTCATTGCCTATCTGTTCTTTTCATGAACCACACCCAGTGTCATTGCATGTGTGTTCTTCTAAACAAACCACATAAGTCATTGCCTATCTGTTCTTTTCATGAACCACACCCGGTGTCATTGCATGTCTGTTCTTTTCATGAACCATATCTAGAGTCATTGCATGTATGTTCCTCTAAACAAACCACATAAGGATCCACCAGCGTCATTGCATGTCTGTTCTTTTCATGAACCACACCCAGTGTCACTGCATGTCTTTTCATTCCATAAACCACATATGGATCCACCTAGTGTGATTGCATGTCTGTTCCTCTAAACAAACCACATAAGGATCCACCAGTGTCATTGCGTGTCTGTTCTTTTCATGAACCACACCCGGTGTCATTGTATGTGTGTTCTTCTAAACAAACCACATAAGGACCCACCAGTGTCATTGCCTATCTGTTCTTTTCATGAACCACACCCAGTGTCATTGCATGTGTGTTCTTCTAAACAAACCACATAAGTCATTGCATGTCTTTCTTTTCATGAACCACACCAGGTGTCATTGCATGTCTGTTCTTTTCATGAACCATATATAGAGTCATTGCATGTCTGTTCCTCTAAACAAACCATATAAGGATCCACCAGTGTCATTGCATGTCTGTTCTTTTCATGAACCACACCCAGTGTTATTGCATGCATGTTCTTTTCATTAACCATAGCTGGAGTCATTACATGTCTGTTACTTCCATAAACCACACAAAGATCCACCAATGTCATTGCATGTCTGTTCTTTTCACGAACCACACCCAATGTCACTGCATGTGTGTTCTCCTAACAAACCACATATGGATCCACCAGTGTCATTGCATGTCTATTCTTTTCATGAACCACAGCTAGAGTCCACCAGTGTCATTGGATGCCTGTTCTTCCCATGAACCACACATGGATCCACTAGTGTCATTGCATGTCTGATCTTTTCATGAATCACAGCTAGAGTCATTGCATGTATGTTACTTCCATAAACCACATATGGATCCACCTAGTGTGATTGCATGTCTGTTCCTCTCAACAAACCACAAAATGATCCACCAATGTCATTGGATGTGTGGTCTGCTCATGAACCACACCTAGTGTCATTGCATTGTGTTCTTCTAAACAAACCACATAAGGATCCACCAGTGTCATTGCATGTCTATTCTTTTCATGAACCACACCAAGTGTCATTGCATGCGTGTTCTTCTAAACAAACCACATAAGTCATTGCATGTCTGTTCTTTTCATGAACCACACCCGGTGTCATTGCATGTCTGTTCTTTTCATGAACCATATCTAGAGTCATTGCATGTCTGTTCCTCTAAACAAACCACATAAGGATCCACCAGTGTCATTGCATGTCTGTTCTTTTCATGAACCACACACAGTGTCATTGCATGCGTGTTCTTTTCATTAACCATAGCTAGTGTCATTGCATGTCTGTTCTTTTCATGAAACACACCAAGTGTCATTGCATGTATTTTAATTCCATAAACCACATATGGATCCACCTAGTGTGATTGCATGTTTGTTCCTCTAAACAAACCACATAAGGATCCACCAGTGTCATTGTGTGTCTGTTCTTTTCATGAACCACACCCAGTGTCATTGCATGTCTGTTCTTCTAAACAAACCACATAAGGATCCACCAGTGTCATTGATTATCTGTTCTTTTCATGAACCACACCAAGTGTCATTGCATGCGTGTTCTTCTAAACAAACCACATAAGTCATTGCATGTTTGTTCTTTTTATGAACCACACCCGGTGTGATTGCATGTCTGTTCTTTTCATGAACCATATCTAGAGTCATTGCATGTATGTTCCTCTAAATAAACCACATAAGGATCCACCAGTGTCATTGCATGTCTGTTCTTTTCATGAACCACACACAGTGTCATTGCATGTGTGTTCTTTTCATTAACTATAGCTAGAGTCATTGCATGCATGTTCTTTTCATTAACCATAGCTAGAGTCATTGCATGTCTGTTACTTCCATAAACCACACAAGGATCCACCGATGTCATTGCATGTCTGTTCTTTTCATGAAGCATATCTAGAGTCATTGCATGTCTGTTCCTCTAAACAAACCACATATGGATCCACCAGTGTCATTGCATGTCTGTTCTTTTCATGAACCACAACTAGAGTCCACTAGTGTCATTGGATGTTTGTTCTTCCCATGAACCACACATGGATCCACCAGTGTCATTGCATGTCTGATATTTTCATGAATCACAGCTAGAGTCATTGCATGTCTGTTACTTCCATAAACCACATATGGATCCACCTAGTGTGATTGCATGTTTGTTCCTCTAAACAAACCACATAAGGATCCACCAGTGTCATTGGATGTGTGTTCTTCTCATGAACCACACCCAGTGTCATTGCATGTGTGTTCTTCTAAACAAACCACATAAGGATCCACCGGTGTCTTTGCCTGTCTGTTCTTTTCATGAACCATGTAAGGATCCACCAGTGTCATTGCATGTCTGTTCTTTTCATGAATCACAGCTAGAGTCATTGCATGTCTTTTAATTCCATAAACCACATATGGATCCACCTAGTGTGATTACATGTCTGTTCCTCTAAACAAACCACATAAGGATCCACCAGTGTCATTGCGTGTTTGTTCTTTTCATGAACCACACCTAGTGTCATTGCATGTTTGTTCTTCTAAACAACCACATAATGATCCACCAGTGTCATTGCCTATCTGTTCTTTTCATGAACCGCACCCAGTGTCATTGCATGTGTGTTCTTCTAAACAAACCACATAAGTCATTGCCTATCTGTTCTTTTCATGAACCACACCCGGTGTCATTGCATGTCTGTTCTTTTCATGAACCATATCTAGAGTCATTGCATGTATTTTAATTCCATAAACCACATATGGATCCACCTAGTGTGATTGCATGTTTGTTCCTCTAAACAAACCACATAAGGATCCACCAGTGTCATTGTGTGTCTGTTCTTTTCATGAACCACACCCAGTGTCATTGCATGTCTGTTCTTCTAAACAAACCACATAAGGATCCACCAGTGTCATTGATTATCTGTTCTTTTCATGAACCACACCAAGTGTCATTGCATGCGTGTTCTTCTAAACAAACCACATAAGTCATTGCATGTTTGTTCTTTTTATGAACCACACCCGGTGTGATTGCATGTCTGTTCTTTTCATGAACCATATCTAGAGTCATTGCATGTATGTTCCTCTAAATAAACCACATAAGGATCCACCAGTGTCATTGCATGTCTGTTCTTTTCATGAACCACACACAGTGTCATTGCATGTGTGTTCTTTTCATTAACTATAGCTAGAGTCATTGCATGCATGTTCTTTTCATTAACCATAGCTAGAGTCATTGCATGTCTGTTACTTCCATAAACCACACAAGGATCCACCGATGTCATTGCATGTCTGTTCTTTTCATGAAGCATATCTAGAGTCATTGCATGTCTGTTCCTCTAAACAAACCACATATGGATCCACCAGTGTCATTGCATGTCTGTTCTTTTCATGAACCACAACTAGAGTCCACTAGTGTCATTGGATGTTTGTTCTTCCCATGAACCACACATGGATCCACCAGTGTCATTGCATGTCTGATATTTTCATGAATCACAGCTAGAGTCATTGCATGTCTGTTACTTCCATAAACCACATATGGATCCACCTAGTGTGATTGCATGTTTGTTCCTCTAAACAAACCACATAAGGATCCACCAGTGTCATTGGATGTGTGTTCTTCTCATGAACCACACCCAGTGTCATTGCATGTGTGTTCTTCTAAACAAACCACATAAGGATCCACCGGTGTCTTTGCCTGTCTGTTCTTTTCATGAACCATGTAAGGATCCACCAGTGTCATTGCATGTCTGTTCTTTTCATGAATCACAGCTAGAGTCATTGCATGTCTTTTAATTCCATAAACCACATATGGATCCACCTAGTGTGATTACATGTCTGTTCCTCTAAACAAACCACATAAGGATCCACCAGTGTCATTGCGTGTTTGTTCTTTTCATGAACCACACCTAGTGTCATTGCATGTTTGTCTTCTAAACAACCACATAATGATCCACCAGTGTCATTGCCTATCTGTTCTTTTCATGAACCACACCCAGTGTCATTGCATGTGTGTTCTTCTAAACAAACCACATAAGTCATTGCCTATCTGTTCTTTTCATGAACCACACCCGGTGTCATTGCATGTCTGTTCTTTTCATGAACCATATCTAGAGTCATTGCATGTATGTTCCTCTAAACAAACCACATAAGGATCCACCAGCGTCATTGCATGTCTGTTCTTTTCATGAACCACACCCAGTGTCACTGCATGTCTTTTCATTCCATAAACCACATATGGATCCACCTAGTGTGATTGCATGTCTGTTCCTCTAAACAAACCACATAAGGATCCACCAGTCTCATTGCGTGTCTGTTCTTTTCATGAACCACACCCGGTGTCATTGTATGTGTGTTCTTCTAAACAAACCACATAAGGACCCACCAGTGTCATTGCCTATCTGTTCTTTTCATGAACCACACCCAGTGTCATTGCATGTGTGTTCTTCTAAACAAACCACATAAGTCATTGCATGTCTTTCTTTTCATGAACCACACCAGGTGTCATTGCATGTCTGTTCTTTTCATGAACCATATATAGAGTCATTGCATGTCTGTTCCTCTAAACAAACCATATAAGGATCCACCAGTGTCATTGCATGTCTGTTCTTTTCATGAACCACACCCAGTGTCATTGCATGCATGTTCTTTTCATTAACCATAGCTGGAGTCATTACATGTCTGTTACTTCCATAAACCACACAAAGATCCACCAATGTCATTGCATGTCTGTTCTTTTCACGAACAACACCCAATGTCACTGCATGTGTGTTCTCCTAACAAACCACATATGGATCCACCAGTGTCATTGCATGTCTGTTCTTTTCATGAACCACAGCTAGAGTCCACCAGTGTCATTGGATGCCTGTTCTTCCCATGAACCACACATGGATCCACTAGTGTCATTGCATGTCTGATCTTTTCATGAATCACAGCTATAGTCATTGCATGTATGTTACTTCCATAAACCACATATGGATCCACCTAGTGTGATTGCATGTCTGTTCCTCTCAACAAACCACAAAATGATCCACCAATGTCATTGGATGTGTGGTCTGCTCATGAACCACACCTAGTGTCATTGCATTGTGTTCTTCTAAACAAACCACATAAGGATCCACCAGTGTCATTGCATGTCTATTCTTTTCATGAACCACACCAAGTGTCATTGCATGCGTGTTCTTCTAAACAAACCACATAAGTCATTGCATGTCTGTTCTTTTCATGAACCACACCCGGTGTCATTGCATGTCTGTTCTTTTCATGAACCATATCTAGAGTCATTGCATGTCTGTTCCTCTAAACAAACCACATAAGGATCCACCAGTGTCATTGCATGTCTGTTCTTTTCATGAACCACACCCAGTGTCATTGCATGCGTGTTCTTTTCATTAACCATAGCTAGAGTCATTGCATGTATGTTACTTCCATAAACCACACAAGGATCCACCAATGTCATTGCATGTAAGTTCTTTTCATGAACCACACCCAGTGTCACTGCATGTGTGTTCTACTAACAAACAACATATGGATCCACCAGTGTCATTGCATGTCTGTTCTTTCCATGAACCACAGCTAGAGTCCACCAGTGTCATTGCCTGTCTGTTCTTTTGATGAATCACATAAGGATCCACCAGGGTCATTGCATGTCTGTTCTTTTCATGAATCACAGCTAGAAGTCATTGCATGTCTGTTACTTCCATACACCACAAATGGATCCAGCTAGTGTAATTGCATGTCTGTTCCTCTAAACAAACCACATAAGGATCCACCAGTGTCATTACATGTCTGTTCTTTTCATGAACCACATAAGGATCTACCAGTGTCATTGCATGTCTGTTCTTTTCATGAATAGTAGCTAGAGTCATTGCATGCCTTTTAATTCCATAAACCACATATGGATCCACCTAGTGTGATTGCATGTTTGTTCCTCTAAACAAACCACATAAGGATCCACAAGTGTCATTGTGTGTCTGTTCTTTTCATGAATCACACCCAGTGTCATTGCATGTGTGTTCTTCTAAACAAACCACATAAGGATCCACCAGTGTCATTGCTGTCTGTTATTTTCATGAACCACACCCAGTGTCATTGCATGTGTGTTCTACTAAACAAACAACATAAGTCATTACATGTCTGTTCTTTTCATGAACCACACCCGGTGTCATTGCATGTCTGTTCTTTTCATGAAGCATATCTAGAGTCATTGCATGTCTGTTCCTCTAAACAAACCACATAAGGATCCACCAGTGTCATTGCATGTCTGTTCTTTTCATGAACCACACCTGGTGTCATTGCATGCGTGTTCTTTTCATTAACCATAGCTAGAGTCATTTCATGTCTGTTACATCCATAAACCACACATGGATCCACCGATGTCATTGCATGTCTGTTCTTTTCATTAACCAGACCCAGTGTCACTTCATGTGTGTTCTCCTGACAAACCACAAAAGGATCCACCTAGTGTCATTGGATGTGTGTTCTTCTCATGCTCCACAGCTAGAGTCCACTAGTGTCATTGCCTTTCTATTCTTCTCATGAACCAAATAAGGATCCACCAGTGTCATTGCATATCTTTTATTTTCATGAATCACAGCTAGAGTTATTGCATGTATGTTACTTCCATAAACCACATATAGATCCACCTAGTGTGATTGCATGTCTGTTCCTCTAAACAAACCACATAAGGATCCACCAGTGTCATTGCGTGTCTGTTCTTTTCATGAACCATATCTAGAGTGATTGCATGTATGTTCCTCTAAACAAACCACATAAGGATCCACCAGTGTCATTGCATGTCTGTTCTTTTCATGAACCACACCTAGTGTCATTGCATGCGTGTTCTTTTCATTAACTATAGCTAGAGTCATTGCATGTCTGTTACTTCCATAAACTACATAAGGATCCACCGATGTCATTGCATGTATGTTCTTTTCATGAACCACACCCAGTGTCACTGTATGTGTCTTCTCCTGACAAACCACATATGTATCCACCAGTGTCATTGCATGTCTGTTCTTTTCATGAACCACAGCTAGAGTCCACCAGTTTCATTGGATGTCTGTTCTTCCCATGAACCACACATGGATCCACCAGTGTCATTGCCTGTCTGATCTTTTCATGAATCACAGCTAGAGTCATTGCATGTCTGTTACTTCCATAAACCACATATGGATCCACCTTGTGTGATTGCATGTTTGTTCCTCTAAACAAACCACATAAGGATCCACCAGTGTCATTGGATGTGTGTTCTTCTCATGAACCACACCCAGAGTCATTGCATGTCTGTTACTTCCATAAACCACACATGGATCCACCGATGTCATTGCATATCTGTTCTTTTCATTAACCACACCCAGTGTCACTGCATGTCAGTTCTTTTCATGCACCACATAAGGATCCACCCAGTGTCATTGGATGTGTGTTCTTCTCATGAACCACACGTGGATCCACCAGTGTCATTGCAAGTCTGTTCCTCTAAACAAACCACATAAGGATCCACTAGTGTCATTGTATGTCTGTTCTTTTCATGAACCACACCCAGTGTCATTGCATGCGTGTTCTTTTCATTAACCATAGCTCGATTCATTGCATGTCTGTTACTTCCATAAACCACACATGGATCCATCGACGTCATTGCATGTCTGTTCTTTTCATTAACCACACCCAGTGTCATTACATGTCTGTTCTTTTCATGAACCACAGCTAGAGTCCACCAGTGTCATTGGATGTGTGTTCTTCCCATGAACCACACATGGATCCACCAGTGTCATTGCATGTGGGTTCTTATAAACAAACCACATAAGGATCCACCAGTGTCATTGCATGTCTGTTATTTTCATGAACCACACATAAGGATCCACTAGTTACATTGCATGTTTGTTCTTTTCATGAACCACACCCAATGTCATTGCATGTCTGTTCTTTTCGTGAACCACAGAAGGATCTACTAGTGTCATTGCATGTCATGTTCTTTTCATGAACCACACAAAGTGTCATTGCATGTGTGTTACTTCCATAAACCACATATGGATCCACCTAGTGTGATTGCATGTTTGTTCCTTCCATAAACCACATAAGGATCCACCAGTGTCATTGCATGTCTGTTCTTTTCATGAACCACACCTAGTGTCAGTGCATGTATGTTCTTTTCATGAACCACACCCAGTGTCACTGCATGTCAGTTCTTTTCATGAACCACGTAAGGATCTACCAGAGTCATTGGATGTGTGTTCTTCTCATGAACCACACGTGGATCCACCGGTGTCATTGCATGTCTGTTCCTCTAAACAAACCACATAAGGATCCACCAGTGTCATTGCGTGTGTGTTGGTTTCATGAACCACACCCAATGTCATTGCATGTTTGTTCTTCTAAACAAACCACATAAGGATCCAGAAGTGTCATTCCATCTATGTTCTTTTCATGAACCACATAAGGATGGGCGCACCAGTGTCATTACATGTCTGTTCTTTTCATGAACCACACCAAGTGTCAGTGCATGTCTGTTCTATTCATGAACCACGCCCAGTTTCACTGCATGTCTGTTCTTTTCATGAACCACATAAGGATCCACCGGTGTCATTGCATGTCTGTTCCTCTAAACCAACCACATAAGGATCCACCAGTGTCATTGCGTGTCTGTTCTTTTCATGAACCACACCTAGTGTCATTGCATGTGTGTTCTTCTAAACAAACCACATAAGGATCCACCGGTGTCATTGCCTGTCTGTTCTTTTCATGAACCACACCCAGTGTCATTGCATGTGTGTTCTTCTAAACAAACCACATAAGTCACTGCATATCTATTCTTTTAATGAACCACACCTGGTGTCATTGCATGTGTGTTCCTCTAGACAAACCACATAAGGATCCACCAGTGTCATTGCATGGCCGTTCCTCTAACAAACCACATAAGGATCCACCAGTGTCATTGGATGTGTGTTCTTCTCATGAAGCACATGTGGATCCACCAGTGTCATTGCATGATTGTTCCTCTAAACAAACCACATAATGATCCACCAGTGTCATTGTGTGTTTGTTCTTTTCATGAACCACACCCAGTGTCATTGCATGTGTGTTCTTTTCATTAACCACGGCTAGATTCATTGCATGTCTGTTACTTCCATAAACCACACATGGATCTACCGATGTCATTGCATATCTGTTCTTTTCATGAACCGCACCTAGTGTCACTGCATGTCAGTTATTTTCATGAATCACAGCTAGATTCATTGCATGTGTGTTACTTCCATAAACCACATTTGGATCCACCTAGTGTGATTGCATGTCTGTTCTTTACACAAACCACAGATGGATACACCAGTGTCATTGCATGGGTAGTCGTTAGACCGAGTCTTCTAGAAGGCACGCCCTAACACAATTGTTCTGCTTGACGATTGTTACATACCGTTCGATTGGGGCGCTTGGACGATTGGGATGGTCTTCGTGAGAGCGATCGACGAGTAGGCTGTTCTGCGACATGATTGGCCACGCTTGCTCTGGACAAACTGGCAACACTGGGCACTCCCCTGTTGCGAGTGTCACATCTCACGAGTTCAGTGGGCCACATCCCAGTGTCACGTCCCCATTACTTCTCTTCCTCCCCGTACTTCTCTTCCTTACCCTCGAAGCCACCTTCCCCACTTCACTCCCATCCTGTCGTAGCCGCAAGCCGATGGCGCCTCCATCCCAATCCCCTCTCCGGCAGCCACCCCCCACCCCTCTCGCCATGGGTTCAAGGGAGACGACGAGGAAACGTGTCATGACGACAGGGACGGTGATTTCGATGTGAGTCGTCTCATCTCTATTTCTATCATCTGTGGCTAGTTATCTATTTTTTGAGCTAGATCTAATCTGTTTACTCATGCGCGTATAATGTGTTAGGCCAACCAGACGATGTATGACTCCGACTATCACGGTTTAGAGGATGAAGACAGTCCTCTGGTATGTAAACATGGATACGTGCCCGCTGAATTTGTAGCCTTCAAAGGACGAAATGCAGTCAGGAGGTTTCTACGGTGTCAAGGAGATTGTGCAATGATGCAAGGTGGAAGTTGCGGTGTTGTCAAATGGGTAGATCCAGAGTGGCCCAAATCGATGCAGAAAACGCTGGACAAACTATGGGAAATGACTGTCGAGTTGAAAGAATCCGTATTCAGCTCACTTCTTGACAGTGTTGAGATGAAGCTATGGGAACCAGTTGACACGAGAAAGCATAAGCGAGATCTCAGGTGGGTGCAAGACAAGGTTATCAAAGTCGAGAAGGAGAGGGACGCGACGTTGGCCCTGAAGGCTAAAGTAGAGCAAGAAATGACTCAAGCAAGGAACGATCTCCACTAGGCCAAAGTCCTGCAGTACACAACTACGAGTATTGACAAGTGCAAGAGGAAAAATGCAGAGAAACAATTGAAGCTGTGCAAGGAAGATGCTAAAAGGAAGGAGCAGACAATTCGATCCTTGCTCTCGCAGGAAGATGCGCATCGGGCCAAGGTTAGGAAGATCAAGGAGATGTGTGATAACTAGTTCTATTTAGGTTAAGCTCCGTGCCTTTTTAAGTTGTAATATTTGTACTTGTTGACCTAGCGGTCTGAACTATTGGTCCCGGATTCCAGGGAGGAAAAAAATTGCTCTGACCCCGCATTAATTTGTGGAAGAATTTGTGATTTAGATCAATTTTTGCCTCGATTTAGATCCCTGTCCCAGATTGGGAACGTAACCGTGGACCAAAGACACCTTTTCTACTACTGTATTCTGACATTGGTGGTTTGTTTAAATGTAATCTACGTGGATTGTGCCGCATGCAAATGGCACAACCACAATTTATAAAGTGGAAGCACGTACACCCGGTTATTGGAGATGCAGGAGCAGAGAGGCGGTGAGATAGACGGGCTCAAGATTAGGCCAGAAAGTGGTACCCATTTCCTCCTCATTTGGGCATTATCGGTGAGAAGATTGTTGTTTATGTTGCCACGTCGTTCTGCAGCATCTGAAATAAGTTGCTGCTTCGTGGAGTGTGGCAGCTTAAATAATTTATCTATGTGCCACTTACATCCCGTCGTATTTGGAGACCTCCTGCCCCTCAGCAATCGTGGAATCGATGGATCCTTGTTTTCAGATAGCAGTGGCACAATCACAATTTCGGATTCAACTACTGACTCAGGCGTTTCCAAACCCTAAGTCATGGTACATTTTACTCAGAGAACGTGGGTAGATTGTTTCGCCCAGCAACGTGCCACACACCGAGCAATTAGAATTTAACAGAATTACATATATAGGTTCATGTTCAACACATTACTATGCATCTTCATTGCCAGCAGCCTTCTTTCGCAGCCTGGGTGCCAAGCCTTCACGTCATGGCTTCTTCATTTCCTGCCTTCTTCCTCTTCCTCGGTACCAATTTTCTTAGCTTCACGTACTCTGCATCGCCGGGACAATGGGCACCAGAATCATGTCCAGCATCATCTTTCCACTCGTTTTAAATTTTTTCGGGCAGCAAAATGACTGACCCGGCAGTCATGTTTCTAACCTTGTGGCGCTTCCTGTCAAAGAAATAAGATTGTTGCATAACTGCCCAATATCTACAGAGTAAATAAAACAAAAATTACAATTCAGCACAAACATGCAAAGCCCAAGAGACCTTTGGTTACCAGGAGCTAATTGGGTTCGAGCAACCACCCTGTCCAAGAATAGAAGGGTGACTCCCAGTTGCAGCAGCTTCCACATCCAGTACATCACATTTCAGCTCAAACATGGCAGCCGAAGCATACCTTTTCATCAACCCAATTAGCTGACTGTCACACGTTATAGGAACCATGATGCCACGTTCATCCATGAAGTTGAACTTTGCAGTCTGCTTCGGCCATAATTCAACATGATTACATAGAGCAGCAACCATACCAGATATAGTGCAGATCTACGCAGGCGCTTCTTCCATCATAAAACAATGGTGTCCATACCTCTTGCCCTTAGAGTCGTACCTATAGAGGACTACCGTAACCAGGTAAGGGGGTCCGTGTAGATCCCACTTGACAGAAAACTGTGGGAAAAATATGTTTGTCAGCGATGGGCTAACAAACAATTTGAGGTTCAGTAGCCAGCTAGCAGTTGTAACTAGTGCGAATAGCAAAGAGAAGGGTAGATCACCCGCTTGTAGATAGAACTTCTTCTTTCTTGATAGTAGGATCTGCCATCCTCCGAGTTGCTCGGCTCGTCAGCGGCGGAGGTGGGCTAGAGCCTCGTAACGGCGGCTACGGCATGCGCCATTGGAGCTTGGTATCAGCGACTAGGTGCAGTAACTGGACACAGCAACTTGGCCGCGGAAGTGAAATGTCCGAAGGGATCGGCCTGCCTAGAGGGTGGATTCCGACACCGCCGGTTCTAGGGGAAAGCTGGGAATGGATTTGTGAAATTGGTCAACACATCCAATCCACTTAGCTGCTCGATTTTCCTAAGAGGCTGCCACGTTGGCGCCCGCGTCACGGACAGATAACCGACATGTGGGTCCCGACCGTCTACTTCACGGGGCGGTTTAACAGAATGTTTGTATTTGGCAGGGGTGAGATGAGTTTGCCTCGAAATGGCCCCTCTCAGTAGTTGGCGGCCCAACTTTTTGAAACGCGGTAATTTCAGGCAACATAGGTACCGCCATGCGCTGGCCTGCCAACTTTGGTACCGCAGACGAACAACCCCACAGCTCGCAGCCATCGAAGTCCCCTACGAGTGTGTCGTAGAGGTCGCGGTAGGCGATCATATTGTTGTTCAGTGCGTCGCACTCGTGCATTGTCTGTTTGACGACCAGCTTGGAGTCACCGTAGATGATTAGCCTCTTGGCGCCACCAGCTTTTGCCATCTGCATCCTGTGCAACAGGGCCTCGTATTCAGCTTCGTTGTTGGAGGCGGTGAACTGCATTCGCATAATATATTTCAGCTTGTCTCCCTAGGGCGATGTTAGTATGACACCTGTGCCAGCTCCATCCTTTTGCTTGGATCCATTGAAGTGCATTGTCCAGAGGTAAGACATATCTAGTTTTTCAGGGAGCTGATTCTCCTTACAGTGCACGAGGAAGTCAGGGAGAACATGCGACTTGATCCCGTCGCGCTTTTCATATGTAATGTCTCGTGGAGACAGCTCGATTCCCAAAAGCACGACTCGTCCGGTGGCGTCAGGGTTGTTGAGGATGTGCCCAAGCGGGGCGTCATTGACCACCACGATTGGGTGCTCCTAGAAGTAGTGGCGCAGTCGCCTGGCTATCATGAAGACGCCATATGCCAGCTTTTGGTAGTGCGGGTACCGCTGCTTTGTTGGCGTGAGCACCTTGCTGAGGTAGTAGACTGGGCGTTGTACCCCGTGGACCTTGTTTTCCTCGGCTCACTCCACCAAGAGCACCATGCAGACCACCTGGTTGGTGGCCGAGATGTATAGCAACAGTGGTTCCCTTTCGCGTGGGGTCACCAGTACTGGTGAGGTAGATAGTAGATGCTTGAGGTCTTCGAAGGCTTCCTGTGCCTCATTGGTCCACTCGAACTTGTCAGCTTTGCAGAGAAGTTGGTAGAAGGGCAGTGCCTTTTCGCCCATTCGACTAATGAATCGACTGAGCGCCGCAATTCGCCCAGCCAGCTGTTGGACGCCTCTTACGTTCTTTGGCTTCTCCATGGCCAGTATGGCTTTTATTTTCTTCGGGTTTGCTTCGATCCCTCTTGCGGAGATGAGATACCCGAGTAGTTGCCCAGACGGTACGCCGAAGGCGCATTTATCCGGATTGAGCTTGATCCGTTAGCGGTCGAGGTTGGCGAAGGTTTCGCGTAAATCGTCGACTATCGAGGCTTCCTCTTTCGTCTTGATTATGATGTCATCAACATAGACTTGGATGTTGCGACCAAGTTGGTTCTCGAGGCAAGCCTGCATGCACCGTTGGTAGGTGGCTCCTGCGTTTTTTAGCTCGAAGGGCATTGTGTTGTAACAAAACACACCAAAGGGCGTCGTAAACGCCGTCTTCTCTTGGTCTTCCTCCATTCGAATCTGGTTGTAGCCTGAGTAGGCATCGAGGAAGCAGAGGCACTCACATCCCGCGGAGGAGTCGATGATCTGGTCGATTCGCGGTAGCGGGAAGTGATCCTTTGGGTAGTGCTTATTCAAGGAGGTGAAGTCCACACACATCCGTAGGATATTCGTGTCCTTTTGGGGCACCAACACCGTGTTGGCGAGCCAGGTGCTTTCCTTGATCTCGCGTATAAAGTTTGCATTGAGGAGTCTGTTGATCTCCATCCTGACTGCTTTTGCTCGTGGTTCAGACAGTCACCGTATTGTCTTCTTGATTGGCCTGGCGTCTGGATTTACGTTGAGTGCATGCTCGGCGAATTCCCTGGGAACTCCTGGCATGTCCACAGGACACCAGGTGAAGATTTCCCAGTGCTCACGGAGGAATTCGACGAGCGCGAGTTCCTATGCGGAACTCAAGTTGTTGGTGATGAGGGTCGTCTTGGTCGGGTCTGATGGGTGGACCTAAACTTTCTTCGTGTGCACCGACGAGTCGAAGGATAGGTCGGGTGAACTTGGCCGGCTCAGGGGAGGCAGACTGTTGTCTGTCGACTCCTTCAATCTTGCGAGTTCCTCCTGCATGCCGAAGGATTGGGAGATTCTATTGAATTCCCTGTCGCAACTATCGGACCTCTCGAAGCTCCCGTTGATTCTGATGACGCCGTTTGGGCCTATCATTTTCATCTGCAGGTAGGCGTAGTGCGGTACTGCCATGAACCTAGCGAACGCGACGCGTCCGAGGATGAAGTGGTATTGTGAGGGCTAGTAGACGATTTCGAAGTCGATGTGTTCGCGTCGAAAGTTTATCAGCATGCGGAAGATGACATCGAGGTTGATTTTTCCCAAGGGATATATGCCCTTGCCTGGGACGATGCCATGGAATGTCGTGTCCGAGGTATCCTCATTGCTCGCAAGGTACTTGCGAACATAAGGTTAATGCCGCTTCCACCATCCATGAAGACGTGACTCATGTCGAAGCCTCCGATCTGTGCCTCGAGTACGAGGGGATAGTGGCCTGGACGAGGTACTTGGCGCAGGTGGTCGCGCTTGTCGAAGGTGATGCATGAGTCGCTTCCACTGAGGTACTCAGTGGTGGATGGTGGTGAGTTTGTCGCCAAGTTGACTTGGCGAGTGATGGCCTTCTGCACCCGATTCAAGGGGCGTCCCTTTTGGATCATCATATTGCCCACAACCCGTGGGTAGGGCTTGCTGCCTGGATTATGGACCAGTGCGGCCGCGGGTGGTGGCCCTCCAGGTGGTGGTGGAGGAGCTCCATGTGCTACAGCGCCTGGGGCGGCTCCGTAGTCCCTGTTGACTACGTCACAATTCATCTGAGCCAAACCCTCGTGGAGCTTGAGGAACTCACGGCAGTCCTTGAGAAGGTGGCTGGATTTCTTCTTGCCATCGGGCTTGTCGATGTAAAAGTGCATGTTGCACGGCTCGGACAGTTTGTCCTCGATTGTTGTCATGGGTGCCTCTTCGCGAGTGCGGCGCTGCCATACCTGCATGGTTTTCCTAGAGTCGCGGTGTCCACCGCTACGATAGCCGTTGTTGCGGTTGTCGTCGCGCCTATCGGCGTAGCCGGCAGCGACCATGTTGACATCGTCGCGATCATCGTAGATGCGCATTTGACGTTTGCTTCGGTGATCGCGTGTGCGCTCGAGTTCTGCTTCATCGTTGGAGTGAACGCGGTTTTTTACCGAGTCTTCTCCATCTGCCCACCGATTCGTGATTTCCATCAGGTGGTCAATTGTTTTGGGCTTCGAGCGGCCCAACTCCTCCCTGAGCTCTATGCGGCGAACGCCGCCGTTGAATGCGTCGATTGCACGATCCTCCGAGATATTTTCTACAGAGTTTTTGATGATGAACCACCTCTAGATGTACGAGCGTAGTGCTTCGCCCGACCTTTGCTGGCAGCATCTCAGCTCCTTGATTGACGCGGGCCTTTTGTAGGTGCCTTTGAAGTTGCACACAAAGCTGTAGACCGGCTCATCCCAGCTGCGAATGGATCCGCGCGGGAGGTTATTGAGCCATGCTCGGGCGGCGCCCTGTAGCTGTAGCTGTAGGCATTGCATGGCCGTGCTTCGACTCCCACCATGGAGCCTGACGGAGGAGATGTGGTCCTCCAACCAGATTTTCGGGTCTTGCAGGCCGTCAAACTTTGGGTTCTCCGATGGGAGTTTGAACCCCTTGGGCATTCGCTTCTGCCTGATGGCTCTTCTGAAGCATCTGGCGCCGTAGAGCTCCACGTCTTTATCCTCTGAGTCAGTCGATCGGGCACGTCGTGCCCTTGACTTGTCGATTTTGCGCTACGTGATGTCATCACACACATCGTAGTTGTGGTCGTGTCACCGTGAGCGGCGACATCGAGACAAATCGTGACTGTTGTCGCTAGATGAGGGTGAGGAATAGCGTTTTTCTAGAGCCGTGCTTTTCTTCAACTCTAGCGTTGGTTCTTTTTCGAGAGCGGCTTCAATTAACCCCAAGCCCGCGATCGTAGATTGGTGCATGGCGGCTCGGGGATCTCCAGCCGGCGGCTGGTTGTTGAGGAGGTACATGGTGGCCGCTGTCACCGCAGCTTGTGGCGTCTTTGGGACCATGTTTCCCCGTGTGTCGACTGTCATAGAGCTAAAGTCGAGGACTTTCGCAGCTTCTATGCGCTCCTGCTCAGTGAGGTGGGCCATTCGAGATCGCCTCTTGTTGGCCACGTACTCATTGCCTTTGGAGGAGGATCCTCCGTGGGAGGAGAGTCCGGCCCTTCGAAGGCTCGACTCGTCCGCCGCCTTTTTACGCGCTTCGAGTTGCACGATCGTTTGTAGGTGGCATCTGTACTCCTCCTTTAGTAGCCAATGGTAGCCCATCAGCATTTCCTGCGACGTGCCTGGAGGCAAAGGATTGCCTCGTAGAGCTTCTCGGCAGCGGGCCCACTCGAGATCGTTGAGCCTGATCACGACACGTTCGCCAGTGTGTTCGTTCACCATGGTTGGAGGCTTGACTGCTCCTCCATTGTTGACAGGTGCGCCATTGCCACCATTGGTGGGGCCGCCATTGGGTGGTCTGCCGTTAGGTATGCCACCGTTGGGTGGGTCAGAACCGTTGCCACCGTTTTTGTGATTGGCGCTGGTATCACCAACGTTGATGACGGCGCACATGAAGTGGTTGGGGAAGCTGTTGCTTCCGCAACTTTCGGTTCCGGAGCCGTAGACTCCATATTCCGTTGCTAGGTCGCCTAGATCGGATCCGCGACTGATGTCGCTATCTGTGCTCTTAGTTGTTGCTGAGGTGTTGAGCTCGATGGGGGCGCCGACTGGTGGCGCGAACCACGATGCTGAAGCAATTGTGGATGCCGTTGGCTGGTCAGGCCTGCGAAGCGTGCCCATCTGACCAACTTAGAAGCAGAAGCTCCCGATCGCCAGGCTGATTCCATTGCCCACGGACTCGAAAGTCGGGCGAGTTGCTGGCGTGTGGACGGTAAAGTCGAACGCGCCAAAGAGCTGGCGAATCTTCGTTGTTGCGGAGTTGTAGATCGCGGTTGATGAGGCCGAAGAAGCCGCAACATCTGCACTCCCAGTTCCCACGGACGGCACCAATTAACGAGGGTTTAACTCATCAATGCCCATTGTTATGGACTTGGGTTTTGGAGAAGGAGGGAGCGCTGGAAGAATCAATCGGCTAGCAAACAAGCACACATGGACGCAAGGTTTCCCCAGGTTCAGGCCTCGTAGAGGACCCTACTCTTGCTTGTCTGCTCTTGGAATTATCGAGGGAGTCGAAAGTTACAGGGGATGCGCAGATGTAATCTAGCGATGTTGTGGAAACTAGGGTTGCGTGTGTCCTCCTCGCTGCCCCCTCCCAGCCTTTATATAGATAGGCTAGGTCTCGGGTAGCAGGTCAAGTTAGTTACAAGTTAGGGTTTTCCTTTTAAACTTTCTATCTTTAGACTCCTTCTTGTCTCGCAAGTCATCGAGAGTCCGTGGGTCACTCGAAGTCTTCATTGGGCCATGGCAACGCCATAGGCTTTCACCGTATCTGGACCATATATACCAAACTCGAGTACCTACAGGGTATACCCATGTCACCGGGTTACTCCCATAGGGAGCGCTAAAAGCACATTCTACTAAAACAAGTAAAAGACGACAGCTGTCGCAAATACTTATAGTCCCTACTCGAGTCTACGACTCAAATAGGCACTCGGGGGCTACTCCCATAGGGAGCGCTGGCCGTGCACCCTATGATTTCTTCTTATACATTACACTGTGTGTTGATGGCATCCACACTCGAATGCTATGGTGACTCCGCCTCATGTTTTCCCTACAAAGAGACTGCGTCTCCAGGGTCACCCGAATCATCCCCATGATGACAAAATTCAGATGCCGCGCTTACAGCATGAAGATAAGCCCTGAATAAGGCCTGGCAACGCATCTGCTGCGCTCTGCCAGAAATAAATCTGTACCTGCAGGTATGATGAATAAGCCTTGATGGACGCGTCGAGTGCTCACACTTACACACTGGGATTCAACTCCTGTAAGACCTCCACGGCCTACGGAGACTCTGACTGCTTGCGGCACACGGCAAATCTTAAGATAGAAAGTTTAAAAGGGTGAACCCTAACTTGTAACCGACTCTACCTGCTACCTAAGACCTAGCCTATCTATATAAAGGCTAGGAGGGGGCAGCGAGGAGGACAATCACAACCCTAGTTTCCACAACCTCGCTAGATTGCATCTACGCATCCCCTGTAACTTTCAACTCCCTCGATAATTCCAAGAGCAGACAAGTAGGAGTAGGGACCTCTACGAGGCCTGAACCTGGGTAAACTTTGCATCCATGTGTGCTTGTTTGCTGGCCGATTAATGCCTCAAGCGCTCCCTCCTTCTCCAAAACCCAAGTCCATAATAATGGGCACTAATGAGTTCAACCCTCGTTAGTTACAAGTTAGGGTTTTCCCTTTGAACTTTCTATCTTGAGCTTCCCGTGTGCTGCAAGCAGTCAGAGTCTCCTTAGGTCACCCGAATCATTGATTGGGCCCTGGTAACACTGTGGGCTTCTATTAGACTGGACTGTATATGCCAAACTCGAGTACCTATAAGGTATGCCCATGTCAGTAGCCCCTGAGTGTCCAGTTGAATCGTAGATTCGAGTGGAGACTTATGAAGCCTTTCAAGTGCAAAAATGAGCATGTTTTCGACTGCTCTAATTTATATCATAGGTATTGTTGATATACATGCCTAATTTACCCAATGTATCAGGATCAGTTAACTACCTTAGGGCAAAACAACGCAATCTACTCAAACTTGAGTCCCCGAACTTGAATTCGGAGAAGTGTTGGTGTAACTTGACTCAGGCCGCGGAGGTCTTATAGAGTCGAATCCTAGTGTATAGGTGTGAGTACTTGACGCATCCATGAAGGCTTATTTCATCGTACATCTAGGCACGGATTGTTTCTGCTAGAGCACAACAGGTGCGTTGCCAGGCCTTTCTTCAGGTTTTATCTTCACGTTGCAAGCGTGGCATCTGAAATTTTGTCATCGCGGAGATGATTCAGGTGGCCCAGGAGACGTAATCTCTTTGCAGGGAAAATATGAGGCGGAGTCGCCAAAGATTTCGAGTGTGGACGCAATCAACACACAGTTATGTACAACAAAAATCATAGGGTGCGCGACCAGCGCTCCCGATGGGAGTAGCCCCTGAGTGCCTATTCGAGACGTAGACTCGAGTGGGGACTATAAGTATTTTGCGACTGCTGCCGTCTTTTTCTTGTTTCAGTCGAATATGCTTTCGGCACTCCCTATGGGAGTAACCCGGAGTCCACAATCGAAATGTTGATTTGAGTGAAGGGTTTTTGCGAGAAAATATGTTCTCATAATGATTGGATGTCTTACAAAGTTCCTCGGGTGCGCGGCCAGCGCTCTTGTTAGGAGTAGCCCCCGAGTGCTTGGTCGAGTCGAAGACTCAAGTAAGGACTAGAGTAGTCAAAATGTGCTCCTGCTAGAGTTAATGATGTCAGTGCTGACGATGAGATGACCTCAGTTGCCCACGTGAGCGGTTTTGACGGGACATGACGAGTAGTGGGTCCCATTTTCTGACTTGGACTTGACCAGGCATGCGTAATCTCTATTTTAACTGTGTCTCCTCGATTCTCACGTGTAATGCGGGGGAGTGGAGTGACGGTTCGTGGTTTTACTCTGCCATGCGTCGACACTGATTTGTGCCACGCGTCTGGGTGATTTTCTCCTGGCCGTTGGATGTCATCTTCGATGAGGTTAAGTAGAGATCCTCTGTGCGGTAATTCTCCACATCTCATCTTCCTCCTCACGCACAGCTTCCATTAATGCTTCTTGCTGTTCCATTTCTCTCACCCTCTTTGCGACGTTGGACCATCTTTGCACTTTCCTGAGCTACTTCCTACGCTCTCAGCGCTAGCGCCAGATGGGCAAGAAGAAGGGAACCTCCACCGCTGGATCTGCGACTGCCGCTGCTGCGGCCAAGAAGAAAAGCACCGACACCACGAGCACCAGCACTACCGCCGCGACTGGGAAGAAGAAAGGCCCAGGAACCCGTGTCACTAATGGGTCATGGTTGATACGTTGCTAACGTATCCATAATTTTTGATGTTCCATGCTTGGTTTATAACTACTTTCTTATGTTTTGTCCACACTTTGGAGTATTTTTATACACTTTCTTGGACTAACCTATTAACAAGATGCCAGAGTGCTAGTTGCATGTTTTCTACTGTTTTTGGTTCCAGGAAAGTTAGAAAATGAATATTCTCGGAATTGGACCGGACAAAAGCCAAAGTCGATATTTTACCGGAAGACTCACAGAGCCAAAAGACGAGACGGAGAGGTGCCATAGGGCGGCCACACCATGTGGTGGCGTGGGCTATCCCTGGCCGCGCCACCAGGTGGTGTGGGCCCCCTGGCCGCCCACCGACCTTGCCTCTTCGCCTATAAGATGCCTCCCGATGCAAAAACCCTAAATCGTCAAGCCTCCAGCCACGAAAAGTTCCGCAGTGTTGCCGCCACCGAAGGGGAGATTCGGGGGATAGAAAGTCTCTGTTCCGGCACCCTGCCGGGACGAGGAAGTGCCCCCGGAGCCATCTCCATCGATCTCCACCGCCATCTCCATCACTGTTGTTGATTACCAATGAGGAGGGAGTAGTTCTCTCTCGAGGCTAAGGGTTCTACCGGTAGCTATGTGTTCATCTCTCTCTCTCTCTATGCATGATCATATTGTGATCATTAGCTTTGTAATCAAGTAGATCTACCTTGCTACTCAAGTGCTTTAATAGATCTCTGCTCTCCCCATGTTTGTGAAAGTAACAGTGTGCACATCATGGTGGCACTTAGGCTAGAGATTACAAATACTTGTTATGAGTTATATTTGGAGTTGGATGTCTCTATGAAATTGTGGTGTTTGTTGGAACCATCTATTGCTCAAGGTGACAATGTGGGGTTATCTAGATGGGAAAGGCTTACTTTGAGGTGTGTTGTTATATCCCTACCATGGATTTGAGTGTCCAACCAGAGAGTAGTTAAGAGTAGTATCATAAAGAGAAGATATTTATATGAGAGTGTTCACTAGTGAAAGTATGATCCCTAGGCCTTGTCTCTAATCATTGAAACACCGTTTGCAACTAGATCTATTACATGTTTGCTTGCTTCCATCTTTATTTCAGTTTGCCTTTAGTCTCTTCCACGCTATCAATCTATTTTCTCGCACCGTTACCACTTATAATTATTCATACCACTTGTATTTCACTATCTCTTCGCCGAACTAGTGCACCTATACGCCTGACAAGTGTATTGGGTGTGTTGGGGACACAAGAGACTTCTTGTATCTTGATTGCAAGATTGCTTGAGAGGGAATACCTTTGACCACTTCCTCCCTGAGTTCGATAAACCTTGGGTAATCCACTTAAGGGAAAACTTGCTGCTGTTCTACAAACCTCTACACTTGGAGGCCCAACAACTGTCTACAAGAATAGAAGTGCATAGACATCAATGGCATCCATCCACCATCAAGCCTTCCGAGCTCTTCACTCAGCGCCAAGACGGGGCGCTTTCGGTCGTGGAAGATGACTGTCGTATCCCCGGCGATGAGGTAATCCCTAGTCCTCCTGTGGGGTTTCATGTGATGTTCCTCGCATTCATTATTCGTGGTCTTTCTCTCCCCTTCACCCGTTTGTGAGGGGTTTGCTTTGTTTCTACGGGCTCCAGCTACATCAGCTCACCCCAAACTCTATCCTCCACATCGCCTATTTCATTACCCTTTGCGAGTGCTGGCTCGGAATCGAGCCACACTTTGGCCTCTTTAAAAAACTCTTCAAGCTCAAACGCCAGTCGAGCTCTGGATCCATTGTCTATGATATAGGAGGCTGTGGTATCCACGTCGACTCTAATGTCACCTATTTTTCCATCAACCTCACTACATCTCTCCAAGGATGGAGGGAGAAGTGGTTTTGCATTCGCGACCAGAAGGTTGACGGAGAGCACTACAGATTCGTGCCCTTTGATCCAGTGGTGACCTGCAAGAGGAGGAGGTCATGGAAGAACATTGTGATGCTCGGCGAAGTCGAGGAAATAGAGACTCTGTACGAGCGTGTCTGTGACCTCGAGCGTCACATAAGCAAGGAGATAGGCGGCGCTAATCTCATTCGCACTTGGATACACCGTCGAGTGCAGCCACTGCAGGCCATGGCGCACCCCATGTGCTTCTGGACTGGTGCTGGTGATGTAACTCGCATCTCTGCAGAGGGCATTTCTTTTGGCAAAGTAGACATGAGGTTTCGACTGCTAACCAAGTACACCACCAAGGAGGATCTCCCGGGTGACTTAGTCGTGCCTCCCTTCTGTGCAAGCCATCCTCCGCCTAAGGTAGACTTCTTTGTTAAAATTTCTTTCGATTACTTGCTAGTTGTCTTTTATACTGATGCTTGGTTCTAGTTTCAGGACTGGAAAGTAGCCACCAACTTGCCTCCTTAGCCCGAGGGAATAATTCCGAGCGAAGCGGAAGAGGAGGATGAGTCGGGCTCCACCATCCCTGTTGGGGAGGAGGAGGAAGCCCCCGAGTATAGCGGGCACGGGACTCGCAATTGTTCCTGAAGCAAGGACTCGGATGCCTCTTTGCCAACGACATCGAAGGGTACTCCCACTATAGCAGAGGAGCCAATCCCTGTCGTGCCTGTGCGTGCCATGGCTCCTCCTTCGCGGAAGAAGTTGAGGTTTCCGAAGGAGTCGTCTGGGGATTCCTTCGACCTCGAAATTTTTGACAGGTATGTGCTTATATTCTTGCGAGTTCGTCTTGCCCTCCCAAAATCTTTCCTTCTGAAGTAGTGTTGGATATTTGGCAGTCAAATAGCATCGTCGTCTTCCGACGACTATAAATTTGTTAAGGAGACCGGAGTAGCAGACTCCAAAGACAAGGAGATGGCGGCACAATCTCCTTCTCCTCCGGTGGCGGCCCACTCCGGTGCCAATTCTTCGAGTTCCCCCCACACTGGGGGCACCAGATGGTTGCTTGGATGTCAACTCATAAGGAAACTTCGGAGTTCCTAGAGGAATATGTAAGTGTTTCTTGACGTTTGGAGTCGAATTTTTGTTGATGCTCACACTTGTTCTTTTTTGTAGCCTATCTTGAAGGAATCTGCTTGCCTCGCCGAACGAATCATGTCCTTGGGTCGCCAGCATGCTTCGCTGGAAACCTGTTACCGTGCCTTCGAAGGTGAATTTACAGTTTGTCTTCATTTTTCTTGTGCAAGAGTTGGTGAACTCAAATTTTGCCATTTTATCCTTTGCAGGTGATCATAATGATATTCTTCGTCGCATCGACTCCCTCCAGAAGGGACTTGTCACGGCGAAGAAGAAACGCGATGAGGCACTCGAGGCTCTTGAAGAGTCAAAAAAGCGTGAGGAGGACTTGTATTTTTGCGCCGCTGAGAGGGGAAAGTTGTACGTAGAACAGCTCTTCTCTATCACGAAAGCGCTCTCAGGTATGATATTGCCTCACTTGCATTTGCCATGCATTTTGCCTACATGTTGCTGTGCTAATATGTATATTCTGCAGATGCTGCCGGCGTGAGCTTTGATGCCTAGGCTTTGACCCGCGCGGATGCCCTGGCTGGCACCGTGGCTGCAGTCGAGGACCACAGCGTCTCTGTCCAGGACACACTTGGAAAGGCCAAGGGCGTGCTGAGCCTCCTTCGAGAGGAGATGGTCCCCAAGGCTAAGTTGATCGAAAATCTTGATGGCCTGGTGGAATCCTTCACGGAGGGCGTGCCGATGGACTTCAAGTACGCACAGCAGGCAGTTGGAGCGACCATGTGACTCGCAATGGCGCAAGCTCATGGCGTAGAACTAGACCCCAGCAAAATCTCCGAGGACATGCTGGTCATCGCGGATGGCCAGCATGTAGTATTCGCTCCTTTCGCTAGTAGTTGCAGTAAATATGGGCCTCAGCTCATTGAAACAGTCGCCAATTATTCGGCGGAGCTGCGGCGATTGAAAAAGGCAAAGACTGCGGCGTTCGGAGCTGTAACTGGGAAGTCTTTGGCATCAGAGACTTCTATAGATTCGAGGAAGCCCCCGAAGTCAAAAGCAAAGCCGTAGAGCATTTCCTAGCTGCCTTTTGTAATAGTTTAGCTTTCCTTGTTGAACTGTGCTATGTGGGAGTATCCCTTTCGAGACTCGCTGAACTTGGATGCGTTCTTCTTATTTATTAATGACCGGTTGGTCTTATTTGCCTCTTTTCTTTGGATGTAATAGGGTACTTCGAGTGGTTCGCCTGACTCTCCTCCTACCAAATAAACTGTGGCACAACCACGTTCAAAAGTGGAGGAGCTATCGCTGCTCTCACGACCGTGTGACCGCATAAAGCAGTTGAAGCGAGAGATGATCCGCGGTAACGCGGATGTGTGGAAGTCGAAGGCTAAAAAGGCCGGTGCACACGAGAAGTATCTCCTGGACGAAGTTGCTCAATTGAATGAGCAATTTAAGTGTTATCTCTCTAGCTTCTTATCTTTTCTTTAGCCATTCGCGGAGATGCTTTGTCTTTATGCTTTGTCCTGCTTCTTGTAGTTGTTAGCGCTCGTCACCCATAGCATGAGAGGGATCGAGTTGCCATTCGCCTGAATGACTTGACCCAAGAGTAACTGGAAGCTAGTGGATATTTTTGGGTGGATCACGATCGTGCAGTCACATTGGCGACACTGCAGGATCATGCATCGCGAGTGCTGCAGTGCTTGAAGAAGGCGTAGTCATGCCTTAAGCATATTTTTCAGGCGATGTTTTCCCCGGATGTGGTTCCTTCAAGCTTGCTAGCTTTGCTGTCGAAGTTTCAAGATATTAGCGTAGTCCGCGAGAGCTTGCGTCAGTAATTGGTCGCGGGTGCCAAAGCTGCGTTGGCGCTTGTTCGCCTGCACCAGCCAAATATGGACTTCGCAGTTGTTGCCGCTGGGCCACCACCCCCGCCAGAGGGGATGACATAGAACATGGTGCCACATTATCAGGCGGTTGATCAGCTAGCCGAGGATTTCGTCGACTTCTTTGAAGAACAGACAAATGTTCTCCTTTTGCGGCAGTAGTGTAGTATGAACCTACACATGGATGTATAGGTGTTGTAAAGTTCATATAATTGCGCGGGTGTTTTTTAATATATGTTTAATTTGTAAATAAGCTTGCTAGCTTGTATGTTTTTTGAGTGTGTTGTACTCTGCAGTTCCTTTTCGTTAGCCTGACGTATATGCATCTCAGCACCTTGTCAACTTGTCAGGTGCGTTGCAGCTAGGTTGGTTTTACCAAGGGTTCGATTGATAGTGTGTCAGCTACTCAGGATACTGCGTTATTCGCTTAATGAGGTGTAGAGGGTGGCACAGCCCCGAGTGATGAAATTGCAAGTAAAATAGAAAAACACAGAGTTTGGGGCACTTAGCTTTACTTATTCACAGAATATCACAAGGTACAATGTGTGGCTAAGTAGCCTGGCTTAATAGCCTTATTTTCAAAGTAAAAGACATCTAATGGTAGAAACGGTGCAGCTGCGTGACGTTCCAAGGATTGGAGTATGCGACTCCGCTTTCTATATCTTAAGGCAGTAGGCGCCACTTGGGATTACTTCGGTAATCACATAAGGTCCTTCCCAAGGGGACTCGAGCTTGAGGTGCCCTTGTTGCTTCAGTCGCAAGACCAGGTCTCCTTTGACGAAGGATCTAGGGCGTAGCCTTCTATTGTGGTAATTGCGGAGGTTCTATGGGTAGATCGTGGATCTCTCCACTACAATCTCGCGTGCCTTGTCGAGGAGGTTGATGGAGTCTTCGAGTGCGAGTGTTGATTATGCCTCACTGTATGCTACTACCCGTGGGGCTTTGTAGCGCACCTCTGCGGGTAGTACCGCCTCGGCGCCGTGCACCATGAAAAACGGAGTGTAGCCTATAGCACTATTTGGAGTTGTGCGCAGGCTGCATAGTACCGATTGCAGCTCGTCGGGCCAGCACCTGGGAGCTCTTTCGAGTGGTCAGAGGAGCCTTTTCTTGATCCCGCCGCAGACGAGGTCGTTGGCCTTTTCGACTTGACAGTTGTTCTGAGGGTGTGCTATAGAGGCATAGCTGATGTTGATTCCCAGTTTTTCGCAGAAACCTAGGAATTCGTTCGAGGTGAAGTTTGTTCCATTGTCCGTGATGATGTTGTGTGGCACCCTGAACTAGAAGACGATGGACTCGAAGAATTTAACGGTGTTGGCACCTGATTGGTTTGTCACCGACATGGCCTCAATCCACTTGGTGAATTTATTGATTACGACGAGGAGGTAGACATATCCTCTAGGTGAAGATTTCTCGAGCTTGTCGACCATGTCGAGCCCCCATTGCGCGAAGGGCCAGGCCATGGTATTGGCCTGAGGTCGGCGCCAGGTGCGTGCGGCTTGTCCGCGAATCGCTGGCAGGCGTTGCATCGCTGGACGATGTCTTTAGCATCACGCATTACCGTTGGTCAGTAGAATCTATCTCATAGAGCTTTGGCGACGAGGGCGCGACTGCCAGCATGATGGCCACAAGTGCCTTCATGTATGTCGATGAGGATGGCTCTTCCGTCCCCATTGGAGATGCACCGTTGAAGGACTCCTGTGATGCTGTGCTTGTACAGTTCGCCATTGATGAGGGCGAATGCCTTGGATCGTCGCGCTATATTACGCGCATCTGTTGGGTCATCTGGCAACCTTTTGCTGAGCAAGTATGTGATGTATGGTTACTTCCAGGATGGCTCGATCATCATCACCTCCATGGGGGCTTTGAGTCCTATGTCTGGCTCCATGTTGTTGAGTGTCGTTGGCTCATTGGGTGGCGCAGCCCCTGAGTCCTTTGATGTGCTGGTTTTGTGCTCTGGAGCCTTTGGCTTGATGGAGCGCTCGCAGATGCGCTCTAGAAATACTCAGGGTGGCACTTGGGCACAAGTGGAGCCGATGTTGGCAAGTATGTCCGCTTCCTCGTTGCTCTCGCAGCCTACGTGCCGCAGCTCACCGTCGAAGTCTCCCTCGAGTGTGTCGTAGAGGTCCCGGTAGGCGATCATGTTGTCGCTCAGGGCATCACACTTGTTCATCGTTTGGTTGACCACCAGTTTGGAGTCGCTATAGATTACGAGTCGCTTTGTGGCGCAGACTTTTGCCATACGCATCCCCTAGAGTAGGGCTTCATATTCAGCTTCATTGTTGGAGGCGTTGAACTGCATTCGCAGAACATACCTCATCTTGTCACCTTGCGGCCATGTTAGTATGATGCCTACACCAGCTCCCTCCTCGCGCTTGGACCCATCGAAGTGCATTGTCCATATGTAGGACATGTCTGGCTTGTCGGGGAGCTGGTTTTCCATCAAGTGTATGAGGAAGTCCAGGAGAACTTGCGACTTAATCGCGTCTCGCTTCTCGTAGGTGATGTTTCGTGGAGACAGTTCTATCCCCCAGAGTGCGACTCGTCCCGTGGTGTCGGGGTTGTTGAGTATGTGCCCTAGCGGGGTGTCGTTCACCACTACGATTGGGTGCTCCTGAAAGTAGTGGCGCAGTCACCTGGCTATCATGAAGACGCCGTAGGCCAGCTTCTTATAATGCGGGTACCGCTGTTTTGTTGGCTGTGAGCACCTCGCTGAGGTAGTAGACTGGGCGTTGCACCCCGTGGACCTTATTTTGTTCGGCTCGCTCCACTACGAGCACAGTGCTAACCACCTGGTTGGTGGCGGATATGTATAGCAATAGCGGCTCCTTTTCACGAGGTGTTACCAACACCAGCGAGGTGGACAATAGACGCTTGAGGTCTTCGAATGCTTCTTGTGCTTCGTCTGTCCACTCGAATTTGTCAGCTTTACGAAGAAGTTGGTAGAAAGGTAGTGCCTTTTCGCCCATCCGACGGATGAATCGACTGAGCGCCGTGATTCACCCAGCCAGCTGCTGGACGCCTTTCACGTTCTTCGGCTTCTCCATAGCTAGTATGGCTTTTATTTTCTTCGGGTTAGCCTCGATCCCTCTTGCGGAGATGGCACGCCGAAGGCGCATTTGTCCGAATTCAGCTTGATCAAGTAGCGGTCGAGGTTATCGAAGGTCTCGCGGAGATCGTCGAGTAACAAGGCTTCCTCCTTGGTTTTGACGATGATGTCGCTGGCATAGACTTGGATGTTGCGACCGAGCTGGCTCTTGAGGCAGGGCTGCATACACCGCTGGTAGATGGCTCCTGCATTTTTCAGCCTGAAGGGCATCGTTGTGTAGCAAAAGACACCAAAGGGCGTGATGAACGCTGTTTTCTCCCGGTCCTCCTCCTTCATTTGAATCTGATGATAGCCTGAGTAGGCGCCGAGGAAGAAGAGGCGCTTGCATCCTGCGGTGGAGTCGATAATCTGACCGATCTGTGTCAATGGGAAGTGGTCCTTCAGGCAATGCTTGTTTAGGGAGGTGAAGTCCATGCACATCCGCAGGATATCCATGTCTTTCTTAGGAACAAGCACGAGGTTTGCTACCCAGGTGCTTTCCTTGATCTCGCGCATGAAATTAGCGTCGAGGAGTCAGTTGACTTCCATACTGACCGCTTTTGCCCTTGGTTCAGACAGTCGTCGTATTGTTTGTTTGACTGGCCTTGCTTCAGGATTCATGTTGAGTGAGTGCTAGACAAATTCCTTGGGAACTCCTAGCATGTCCGCTGGACACCAGGCGAAGATTTCCCAACACTCACGGTGGAAGTCGACGATCGCGAGTTCCTATCAGGACTCAAGTTGTTGGCTATGAGGGTCGTCTTGGCCGGGTCTGTTGGGTGGACCTAAACTTTCTTGGTGTGTACCGATGTGTCGAAGGATTGGTCGGGTGAGCTTGGCTTGCTCGGGGGAGCCAGACTATTGTCTGTCAACTCCTTAAACCTTGCTAGTTCCTCTTGCATGTTGAAAGACTAGGAAATTCTGTTGAATTCTCTATCGCAGTTGTCGGATCTCTCGAAGCTTCCATTAACTATGATAATGCCGTTTGGGCCCAGCATCTTCATCTGGAGGTAGGCGTAATGCGGCACCGCCATGAACCTCGCAAACACGACATGTCCGAGGATACAGTGGTATTGCGAGGGCCAGTCAACAACTTCGAATTCGATGCGCTCTCGTTGAAAATTTGCCGGTGTTCCAAAGATGACGTCGAGGCTGATCTTGCCTAGGGGGTATATGGCCTTCCCTGGGACGATTCCGTGGAAAGTCGTGTCTGAAGTTTCCAGACAGGATAGAGGAATTCGCATTGGGTGCAAGGTACTTGCGAACATAAGGTTAATGCCGTTTCCGCCGTCCATGAAGACGCGACTCATCTCGAAGCCTCCAATCTGTGCCTTGAGCACCAGGGGACAGTGGCCTGGGCGAGGTACTTGGCGCAGGTGATCACGCTTGTCGAAGGTGATGCCGGAGTCACTTCCACTGAGGTACTCAGTGGTGGAGGGTGGAGAGTTCATCACCAGATTGACTTGGCAAGTGATGGACTTTTGCACTCGATTTGAGGGGCGTCCTTTCTGAATCATCCCCATGTTTCCCAGCGCTCTTGGGTATGGCTCGCCTCCATGGTTTTGGATTGGTGCAGCTGCATGTTGTGGTGGACCAGGTGGTGGTGGAGGTGCTCCATGAGCCACAACGCCCGGGGCAGGTCCATAGCCCTGGTTTATCGCGTCGTGATTCATCTGGGCCAGGCCTTCGTGGAGTTTGAGGAACTCGCAGTAGTCCTTTAGAAGGTGGCTAGACTTTTTCTTGCCGTTGTGCTTGTCTATGTAGAAATGTACGTTGCACGGTCCAGAAAGTTTGTCCTGGATGGATGTCCCAAGTGCCTCAACGTGGTTTTTCCGCTGTCGCGATATCTACCGCTGTGGTATCCGCTGTTGCGGTTGTTGTCGTCGCATTTGTCGGTGTAGCCAGCCGTGACCATGTCGACCTCCTCGCGGTCCTTGTAACCACGCATTCGATGTTTTCCTCGGCGATCGCGTCTGCGGCCGAGGTCATCGTCATCATCGGAGTGGACACAGTTTTTTACCGAGTCCTCTCCATCGACCCACCTATTCGCGATCTCTATCAGGTGGTTGATTGTCTTGGGCTTTGAGTGGCCCAGCTCCTCCCTGAGCTCTCTTCGACGCACACTGTTATTGAACATGTCGATTGTGCGATCCTCAGAGATGTCTTCTGCAGAGTTTTTTATGATGGACCATCTATGGATGTACGAGCGCAGCGGCTTGCCGGTCTTCTGGTAGCAGCCTTGTAATTCTTCGATTGATGCGGGCCTTTTGTAAGTACCCTTGAAATTTCGCACAAAGCTATAGACTAGCTCTTCCTAGCTGCGAATTGATCCGCGCAGGAGGTTGTTGAGCCAAGAGCGGGCGGCACCTTGCAGCTGTAGCTGGAGGCATTACATTGTTGTGCTTGTGGTTCCGCCGTGCAGCCTGACAAAGGAGATGTGATCCTCCAGCCAGATCTTCGGGTCCTACAGGCCATCGAATTTCGGGTTCTCCGATGGGAGTTTGAACCCCTTTGGCATTTGCTTCTTCCTGATGACCCTGCTAAAGTAGCTAGCGCCATAGAGCTCTATCCCGTCATCTTCTAAGTCAGTCGAATAGGCACGCCTCGCGCACATCTTGTCGACCTTGCGCTGCGTGATGTCATCACGTGCGTCGTAGTCGTGCCGCCGTGAGCGGCGGCGTCGCAACAAGTCGTGGCTGTCATCGCTGGAGGAGGGTGAAGAGTAGCGTTTGGCCAGAACTTTGTTTTTCTCCAGCTCCGACGTTGTATCCTTGATGAGGGCAGCTTCGACTAGCCCCAGGCCCGCGATCGTAGATCGGTGCATGGCGGCCCACGGGTCCCCATCCGGTGGCTGGTTGTTGAGGAGGTACATGGTGGCTGTTGTCACCACCGCTTGTGGCGTCTTTGGGAGCACATTGCCCCGCGTATCCATCGTCATGGATGAGAAGTCGAGGACTCGTCCGACCTCTTCTCGCTCCTTATCGGTGAGGTGGGCCAGTGGAGAACGTCTCTTGGCGTCCACATGGTCGTTACCCTTAGATGAGGATCCTCTCACAAAAGAGAGTTGAGCTTGCCGAAGGCTCGACTCGTCTGCCGCCCTTCTACGCTCGTCGTGCTGGGCGATTACTTATTGTTGGTGCTTGTACTCCTCCTTGAGCAGCCAGTGATAACCCATCAGCATGTCTTGCGGTGAGTTTGCTGGCAGTGGGTTGCCCCGCAGGGCTTCTCGATAGCGAGCCCACTCGGCGTCATTGAGCTTGATCAGGATGCGCTCTTCGGTATGTTCATTCACAGTGAGATGCGGATGGTCTTCCATTTAATTGTTGGTGGGTGCACTGTTGGCGGGGCCACCGTTCGCGACTGGGATACCACCGCCGGTACCAGTGTTGTCTCGAGTGCCGTCGTTCTTGCCTGTGTTGACGAGGACGCACATGTAGTGCTTGGGGAAGTTGTTGTTTCTGCAGCTTTTAGATCCAGAGCCGTAGGCTCCATCCTCTATGGACAGATCGACCAGATCGGATCTGTGACTAGTGTCGCTGATCGTATTCCCGACTGCTATCAGGGCGTTGAGTTCGCTCAGGGTGCCGATTGGCGGTGGAAACCACGATGCTGGAGCAATCGTGGGAACCTTCGGCTGGTCAGGGAGGCGAAGTGTGCCTAGCTGACCAACTTTGAAGCGTAAGCTCCCGATCACCAGGCCAATCCCGTCGCCCACAGACTCGAAATCCGGGCGAGTCGCTAGCGTGTGCACAGTCAAGTCGAAGGCATCAAAGAGGAGGCGAATCTCTGCTGTTGCAGAATTGTAGATCGCAGTTGATGGGGCCGAAGAAGCCGCAACATCAACACTCCTAGTTCCCACAGACGGCGCCAATTGACGAGGGTTAAACTCATCAATGCCCATTGTTATGGACTTGGGTTTTGGAGAAGAAGGGAGCGCTGGAGGCATCAATCGTCTAGCAAACAAGCACACATGGATGCAAGGTTTACCCAAGTTCAGGCCTCGTAGAGGACCCTACTCCTGCTTGTCTGCTCTTGGAATTATCGACGGAGTCGAAAGTTACAGGGGTGCGTAGATGTAATCTAGCGATGTTGTGGAAACTAGGGTTGTGATCATCCTCTTCGCCGCCCCTCCTAGCCTTTATATAGATAGGGTAGGTCTCGGGATAACAGGTCGAGTCGGTTACAAGTTAGAGTTTTCCCTTTGAACTTTCTATCTTGAGCTCACCGTGTGCCGCAAGCAGTCGGAGTCTCCTTAGGTCACTCGAATCTTTGATTGGGCCCTAGTAACGTTGTGAGCTTCTGTTAGACTGAACCGTATATGCCAAACTTGAGTACCTGTAAGGTATGCCCATGTCAATGAGATTGAAATAAGATAAAGTTTATTATGATATTCATCGATGTAACCATGTGTCAGATTGTCTTCATCTTAATGTTGGGAGAAGTCGACCTCTCAATATTTGCCTCTTATGGGGACTTGATGGAGGGAACTACTTGTTGGTAGATGGGGGTGTGTTAGCACTTACAATGACTATAAAGCTGTTGGCACCCCTTATGTATCAACTTGGGAACCGAGGAAACTCACTGAATACTATCCATGCCATGGGATACGTCCTACGGGATTAAGTCCCTTAATAGTGCAGTAATTCAATTGATGTCGATTGATGACTGTTGTGGTTATGAGGATGATGTGAGCAGTGGTTGCTGCCTATTTGTCCAAACACGGAGTTCCTCCCACACATACATAGTTGAGAATGTTCATGATAATAATCTTTACCTTAATTCTTTATAATGCTAGAGGTGTATCCGCTACTCCCTTAGAACGCCTTTTTCCCATTGGAGTTCCAATCTCTTTTACATACACGATACTTACTTTCTATTATAATTTGTTTTACTTTACTTACTGTTCTCTTATACCAAAAACCACAAAACACCTTTTTACACAAAACTCGCATTTTATCTTGTTACTTAGAATTTTATTTAGTATTTCTATTGTAGTATTTATTCCAAGAGTTATTAGACTTCTGACTCCTGCTCCCAGTGGGATCGATATCTTTATTTCGAAACTAGCTACAAACGATTTGTGCACTTATAGTCATCAGGATGCGCGTTGGAAATGGCTCCAAGGTTGATGTGATCGCCGTCGGCACGCTCCCTCTTCATCTACCTTCGGGATTAGTTTTGAATTTAAACAATTGTTATTTGGTGCCTGCGTTGAGCATGAACATTATATCTGGATCTTGTTTATTGCGAGATGGTTACTCGTATAAGTCTGAGAATAATGGTTGTTTGATTTTTATGAGTAATATCTTTTATGGCAATGCACCTGAGATGAATGGTTTATTCTTATTGAATCTCGATAGTAGTGATACACATGTTCACAACATAGATGCTAAACGAATAAAATGAATGATAATTCTACATACATGTGGCACTGTTGTCTTGGTCACATTGGAGTGGAGCGCATGAAGAAGCTCCATTCCGATGGACTTATTGAATCACTTGAAAGATGTGAAGCATGTCTAATGGGAAAAATGACTAACACTCCATTCTCTAGGATAGTGGATCGAGCTACAAACTTGTTGGAAATAATACATACCGATTTGTGCGGTCCAATGAGTGTAGCATCACGTGGTGGATATCATTATGTTCTTATTTTCACGGATGACTTAAGTAAATATGGGTATATCTACTTTATGAAACATAAGTCCTAAACTTGTGAGAAGTTTAAGGAATTTCAAAGTGAAGTAGAAAATCAACGTAATAAGAAGATTAAGTTTCTATGTTCTGACCGTGGAGGTGAATATCTAAGTTATGAGTTTGGCATGCATTTAAAGAAATGCAGAGTACTTTCGCAATTGACACCACTAGGAACACCACAGCGTAATTGTGTGTCCGAACGTCGTAATCGAACTCTCTTAGATATGGTTCGGTCTATGATGTCTCTTATAGATTTACCATTATCGTTTTGGGGTTATGCATTAGAGACAACCGCATTCACTTTAAATAGGGCACCATCTAAATCCGTTGAAACAACACCTTTAAATAGGGCACCATCTAAATCCGTTGAAACGACACCGTACAAACTGTGGTTTGGTAAGAAACCTAAGTTGTCATTCCTTAAAGTTTGGGGTTGCGAAGTGTATGTAAAGAAGTTACAACCCGACAAGCTTGAACCCAAAGCGGAAAACTGCGTCTTCATAGGATACCCTAAACAAACAATTGGGTATACCTTCTATCATAGATTCGAAGGCAATGTTTTCGTTGCCAAGAACGGATCCTTTCTTGAGAAGGAGTTTCTCTCGAAAGATGTGACTAGAAGGAAAGTAGAACTTGATGAGGTTGTTGAACCTTCTCTCGGATTTGCGAGTAGCGTAGCACCGGAAGATGTTTCTATGCCGTCTGCACCAATAAGAGAGGAAGCCAATGATGCTGATCATGAAACTTTGAACAAAGTTGCTACTAAACCTAACAGGTCAACGAGGGTTCGTACCACTCCTAATTGGTATGACCCTGCCTTGAATGTCATGTTGGTGGACAACATCGACGACCCTGTGACGTATGAGGAAGCTATGATGAGCCTAGATTCCGACAAGTGGCAAGAAGACATGAAATTTGAAATAGGATCCATGTATGAAAACCAAGTATGGACTTTGGTGGACTTACCGGATGGCCGCAAGGCTGTCGAGAACAAATGGATCTTTAAAAGGAAAATAGACGTTGATGGTAATGTTACTGTCTATAAATCTTGACTTGTTGCGAAAGGGTTCCGACAAATTCAAGGAGTTGACTACGATGAGACTTTCTCACCGGTAGCAAAGCTAAAGTCTGTGAGGATTTTGTTAGCAATCACTGCATATTTCGATTATGAGATTTGGTAGATGGATGTCAAAACAACGTTCCTTAATGGTGACATTGAGGAAGAGTTGTATATGGTACAACCCAAAGGTTTTGTCGATCCTAAAGATGATGAAAAGGTATGCAAGCTTCAGCGCTACATTTACGGACTGAAGCAAGCATCCTGGAGTTAGAATCAACATCTTAATAAGGTGATCAAAAACTTTGGATTTATACAAACTTATGGAGAAGCTTGTATCTCCAAGAAAGTGAGTGGGAGCTCTGTAGCATTCCTAGTACTATATGTGGATGACATATTGTTGATTGGGAATGATATAGAACTTCTTGAAAGTGTCAAAGCCTATTTGAATCATAGTTTTTCAATGAAGGATCTTGGTGAAGTAGCATACATTTTAGGCATCAAGATTTATAGAGATTGATCAAGACGCTTAATAGCGCTTTCACAAAGCACATACCTGTACAAGGTTCTAAAGAAGTTTAGAATGGGAGAAAGCTAGAAAAGGTTCTTGCCCATGTTGCCAGGTAAGACCTTGAGTAAGACTCAAAGTCTAGCTACGACAGAATATAGAGAGAAGATGAGTAAAATCCCCTATTCCTCAGCCATAGGTTCTATCATGTATGCCATGTTGTGTACGAGACCAGATATTGCGCATGCTATTAGTTTGACTAGCAGATATCAAAGTGATCCTGGAATGGAACACAGGATAGCGGTCAAAAATATCCTGAAGTACCTGAAAAGGACTAAGGACATGGTTCTTTCTTATGGAGGTGACGAAGAGCTCATTGTAAACAGTTACGCCGATGCTAGTTGGAACACCGATCTGGATGACTCAAAGTCACAGTCTAGGTACGTATTTATTTTGAATGGTGCAGTAGTGAGATGGAGGAGTGCCAAGCAAATCATTGTGGCGAAATCTTCAACTGAATCGGAATACATAGCTGCTTTGGAGGCTACACAAGAAGTGATATGGATGAAGGAGTTCATTACTAATCTTGGTGTGGTTCCTAGTGCATTGGACCCGATTGCCATCTATTGTGACAACATGTGTGCCATAGCTAATGCACATGAGCCAAGGTCACACAAGAAGCTGAAGCACATCAAGCTGCGTTTACATGCTATTCACGAGTATGTCCAAGATGGTGACATAAAGATTTTCAAAGTACACACTGATCTGAATGTGGCAGATCCGTTGACTAAACCTCTCCCTAGAGCAAAGCATGACCAACACCATAACGCCATGGGTGTTAGGTATATTACCATGTAATCTGGATTATTGACTCTAGTGCAAATGGGAGACTATTGGAGATATGCCCAAGATGCAATAATAAAGTGGTTATTATTATATCTTTGTGTTTATGATAAATGTTTACATCCCATGCTATAATTATATTATTAGGAAACACTAATACTTATGTGTCTTGTAAACACAAAAGAGTCCCTAGTAAGCCTCTTGTTGAACTAGCTTGTTGATTAATAGATGCTCATGATTTCTTGATTATGGACATTGGATGTTATTAATAACAAGATCATATCATTAGGAGAATGATGTGATGGACATACACCCATAGTAAGCATAACATAAGATCAAGTCATTAAGTTTGTTTTGCTACAAGCTTTCAAATGCATAGTAACCTCATCCTTCGACCATGAGATTAAGTTAATCACCATCACCGGATGAGTACTTTGATGACATCAAACACCACTTCGTAACTGGGTGGTTATAAAGGCGGCATTGGGTATTCTGAAAGTATGTGTTGAAGCGCATGGATCAAGAAAGGGATTTGTCTATCCATATGACAGATAGATATGCTCTGGGCCCTCTCGGTGGAATGTCATTCAATTAGCTTGCAAGCATGTGACTAGGTCACAAGGGATGCCATACCATGGTATGAGTAAAGAGTACTTATCTGTAACGAGGTAGAACTAGGTATGGAGATACCGATGATCGAACCTCAGATAAGTAGAGTATCACGTGACAAAGGGAATCGTATGTAAATGGTTCTATCGATCACGAAGTCATCGTTGAACATGTGGGAGCCATTATGGATCTCCAGGTCCCGCTGTTGGTTATTGATCGAAGAGGTGTCTCGATCATGTCTGCATAGTTCACGAACCATAGGGTGACACACTTAAGGTTCGATGTTGTTTAAGTAGATATAGAATATGAGTTGGAGACCGAATGTTGTTTGGAGTCTCGGATTGGATTCAGGACATCACGAGGAGGTCCGGTATTGCCTAGAGAATAAGATTCATATAAAGGAAGTCGTCTTCCGTGGTTCGGGAAAAGTTTTGGTATTTTGACTAGAGCTACTAAAAGGTTCTAGAGGGCCACTGGTGGGCCCACCACCCCGGGAGGGGCCACATGGGCTGAGGGCCTGCTGCGGGGGCCCATGGCCCAGGCGCACCAATGCCCAAAAGGCCCATGCAACCAAACCCTAGGGAATTAGGGTTTTGGGGGAAGACTTAGGGGGGAAGAAAACTCCCCTCCCCTTGTGCACCAGCCCTAGGAGGTGGGCCAAGGGGGGCAACCTTAGGCTGCCTCCCCCTCTATATAAAGAGGGGATAGGGGGCGCCTCCCCCTTGCCCCTTCCACCTTGCCCTAGCCGCCACCCTCCTCCCCCTTCCTCCTGCTCCGGTTTAAGCGAAGCCCTGCAGGTTTTCTTCTCCACCACCACCACCACACCGTCGTGTTGCTAGGATTTTGTGGAGATCTAATACCTCTGATGCCCGCTAGAATGGGGAGAGGAAGGTCTACATCGACTCCGTACGTGTGATAGAGTGTGGAAGCGCTGCCGGAACATGGCGCCGGAAGGATCGTCTACATCAACCACGAGATCCGATCTCGCTCAAGGCTTTGGATCTACAAGTGACATGAGTATACCCTACAGGTACTCGATCTTGGTATATACGGTCTAAATACGTACAGGCCCACGGTGTCGCCAAGGCCCAGATGAAAGGACTCGAGTAACCTGTAGACTCTTGATTGCTTGAAGGACAAGAAGAAGCTAAAGATAGAAAGTTTGAAGGGGAAAACCCTAACTTGTAACCGACTCGACCTTCTACCTGAGACCTAGCTTATCTATATAAAGGCTAGGAGGGGGCGGAGATAAGAACACACGCAACCTTAGTTTCCACAACCCTCGCCAGATTGCATCTGCGCACCATTGTAACTTTCGACTCCTTCGATAATTCCACGAGCAGACAAGCAGGAGTAGGGACCTCTATGAGGCCTAAACCTGGGTAAATCCTTTGTCCCCTGTGTGCTTGTTTGCTAGCCGATAGATGTCCCCAGTGCTCCCTCCTTCTCCAAAACCCAAGTCCATAACAATGGGCATTGATGAGTTAAACCCTCGTCAATTGGCGCCGTCTGTGGGAACCAGGAGTGTTGATGTTGCGGCGTCTTCGGCTCCATCGACTGCGATCTACAACTCCGCAACAGCGGAGATTCGCCAGCTCTTCGGCGCATTCGACTTCACCGTCCACACGCCCGCCATCAGCGCATCCTTCGAATCCGTGGGCAACAGAATCAGTCTGGCGATTGGGAGCTTCCGCTTCCAAGTTGGCCAGATGGGCACGCTTCGCATGCCAGATCAGCCGACAGCACCGGCGATTGCCCTGGCATCGTGGTGCCCGCCATCAATCGGCACCCTCAGCGAGCTCAACGCTCCGGTGGCAGTCGAGAACAGGATCAACGACAGTAGTCGCGACTCCGATCTGAGCGATCTGGCCACAGAAGATGGAACCTACGGTTCCGAATCTGAAAATTGTGGAAGCAACAGCTTCCCCAATCACTTCATGTGCGTCGTCATTAACGCAGGCGACACCTCCGCCAATCGTGGCAACGGCGGTAACACCGGTAATGGCATCGATCCACCCAACGGTGGCAATGGTGGCAACGGCGGTAACGGCGCCAACGGGGGAGCAGTCGAACCTCCCAGCATAATCAATGAGCAAACCGGTGAAAGCGTCGTAATCAGGCTCAACGAGCAAGAGTGGGAGCGCTGCCGCGAAGCCCTACGAGGTGCACCTCTACCCCTTGGGTCCACGCAGGAACTGCTGATGGGCTACCACTGGCTCCTAAAAGAAGAATTCAAGCGCCAAAAACAAGTAATCGCGCAACTTGAGGCGCATAAAAAGGCAGCGGACGAGTCAAGCCTTCGTCGCGCTGGACTCTCCTCCTACGGAGGATCCTCCTCAAGAGGCAATGAGTACCTCGCCAAGAAGAGGCAGTCGCGAATGGCTCACCTCACCGAGCAAGAGCGCATAGAGGCCACGAAAGTCCTCGACTTTGGCTCTATGATAGTCGACACGAGAGGAAACGTGGTTCCCAGCCGCAGGCTACGGTGACAGCAGCCACCATGTACCTCCTGAATAACCAGCCGCCAGCTGGAGATCCCCGAACTGCCATGCACCGATCTACGATCGAGGGTTTGGAGCTAATCGAGGCCGCCCTCGACAAGGAGCCAGTACCAGACCCAAAAAAGGGCAAAGCGCTACTCCTCGCCCTCATCCAGCGATGACAGTCACGACCTGTCTCGACGCCGTCGCTCACGGCGAGACGATCTCGACTACGATGCGCGCAACGACCTCACGCAACGCAAGATCGACAAGTCAAGGGCACGACGTGCTCGGTCGACTGACTCGGAAGAGGAAGATGGGGAGCTTTGCGGCGCCAGATGCTTCAGCAGATCCATTAGGCAGAAGCGAATGCCTAAAGGGTTTAAACTCCCGTCGAAGAATCCGAAATTCGATGGTCTACAAGACCCTAAAATCTGGCTAGAGGATCACATCTCCTCCGTCAGGCTCCACGGAGGCAGTCGAAGTACTGCCATGCAATGTTTGCAGCTACAGCTGCAGGGCTCCGCCCGAGCATGGCTCAATAACCTCCCACGCGGATCCATTCGCAGTTGGGATGAGCTGGTTTACATCTTCGTGCCCAACTTTAAGGGCACGTACAAACGGCCCGCATCAATCAAAGAACTGAGATGCTGCCAGCAAAGATCTGGCGAATCACTGCGCTCATACATCCAAAGGTGGTCCATCATCAAGAACTCCGCGGAAAACATCTCGGAGGACCGCGTGATTGATGCATTCAACGGTGGCGTCCGCCGCATAGAGCTCAGGGAGGAGCTGGGCCGCTCGAAGTCCCAGACCATCGACCACCTGATGGAGATCGCGAATCGGTGGGCTGATGGAGAAGATTCGGTGAAGAACCGCGCTCACTCCAACGAGGAGGCGGAACTCGAACGCAGACGCAACCGCCGGGGCAAGCGTCGCATGCGCATCTACGACGATTGCGACGACGTCAACATGTTCGCAGCCGGCTACGCTGATAGACGCGACGACAACCGCAACGACGGATACCGCAGTGGCGGATACCGCGACTCCGGGAAAACCACGCAAGTGTGGCAACGCCGCACTCGCGACGAGGCACCCGCGACCTCCATCGAGGACAAACTGTCCAGGCCATGCACGGTACACTTCTACATCGACAAGCATGATGGCAAGAGAAAGTCCAGCCACCTCCTCAAGGACTGCCATGAGTTCCTCAAGCTACACGAGGGATTGGTTCGGATGAACCGCAACGCAGTCAAAAGAGGCTACGGAGCCGCTCCAGGCGCCGTGGCACATGGCGCACCGCCACCACCACCTGGGCCACCCCCGAACGGAGCTGCACCGGACCAGCACCACGGAGGAGAACCGTACCCACGGGCCATGGGTACCATAATGATCCAAAAGGGGCGCCCCTCCAAAAGGGTGCAGAAAGCCATCACTCGCCAAGTCAACTTGGCCACGCACTCGCCACCATCCACCACTGAGTGCCTCAGTGGCAGTGAGTCGTGCATTACCTTCGATAAACGCGACCACCCACCTCAAGTACCTCGCCCAGGTCATTGCCCCCTTGTAATCGAGGCACAAATTGGAGGCTTCGACATGAGTCACGTCTTCATGGATGGCGGAAGCGGCATCAACCTCATATTCACGAGTACCTTGCGAGCAATGAGGATCCCTCTAACCTGCTTGGAAGCATTGGACACAATGTTCCACGGCATCGTCCCAGGGAAACGCGTATACCCCCTGGGCAAAATCAACCTCGACATCATATTCGGCACGCCAAAGAACTTTCGGCGCGAGCGCATCGACTTTGAGGTCGTCGACTGGCCCTCACAATACCACTGCATCCTCAGACGCGTCGCGTTCGCTAGGTTCATGGCGGTACCCCACTACGCCTACCTGCAGATGAAAATGCCAGGTCCCAACGGCGTCATCACGATCAACGGGAGCTGTGAGCGATCTGACAGTTACGACAGGGAATTCAACAGAATCTCCCAGTCCTTCGACATGCAGGAAGAGCTCATGCGATTGAAGGAAATGACAGACAACAGTCTGCCTCCCCTGAGTAGGCCAAGCTCACCTGATCTCTCCTTCGACTCATCTGTGCACACAAAGAAAGTGCAGGTCTATCCGTCAGATCCCGCCAAAATGGCCCTCATCGAAAACAACGTGAGTCCCGCATAGGAACTCGCGCTCGTCGAATTCCTCCGTGAGCACTGGGAAATTTTTGCCTGGTGTCCTGCGGACATGCCAGGAGTTCACAGGGAATTCGCCGAGCACGCACTCAACATCAACCCCGACGCAAGGCCAGTCAAGCAAACAATCAGGCGACTGTCTGAGCCACAAGCGTAGGCAGCCAGATTGGAGATCAATAGACTCCTCGAGGAAAAATTCATACGCGAGATCAAGGAAAGCACTTGGCTCGCCAATACGGTGCTGGTGCCAAAAAAGGACACGGATATCCTACGGATGTGCGTGGACTTCACTTCTCTAAACAAGCACTGCCCAAAAGATCACTTCCTGCTACCACGAATCGATCAAATCATCGACTCCACCGCTGGATGCAAGCGCCTCTGCTTCCTCGATGCCTACTCAGGCTATAACCAAATTCGAATGAAGGAGGAAGACCAGGAGAAGACCGCGTTTACAACGCCCTTCGGTGTGTTCTGCTACAACACAATGCCCTTCGGGCTAAAAAACGCGGGAGCCACCTACCAGCGGTGCATGCAGGCTTGCCTCAAGGAGCAACTGGGTCGCAACATCCAAGTCTATGTCGACGACATAGTAATCAAAACCAAGGAGGAAGCCTCTCTAATCGACGACTTGCGCCAAACCTTCGCCAATCTCGATCGTTACCGGATTAAGCTCAATCCGGACAAATGCGCCTTCAGCGTACCATCTGGGCAGCTGCTCGGGTATCTCATCTCCGCGAGAGGGATTGAGGCAAACCCGAAAAAGATAAAGGCCATACTGGCCATGGAGAAGCCAAAGAACATAAGAGGCGTCCAGCAACTAGCCGGATGAATCGCGGCCCTCAGTCGATTTATCAGTCGAATGGGAGAAAAGGCACTGCCCTTCTATCAGCTCCTCTGCAAAGCTGACAAATTCGAGTGGACCAATGAAGCGCAAGAAGCATTTGAAGATCTCAAGCGCCTGCTATCCACCTCGCCAGTACTGGTGACTCCACGAGAAAGGGAACCACTACTGTTGTACATCTCCGCTACCAACCAAGCAGTTAGTACAGTGCTCGTCGTCGAGCGGACCGAGGAAAACAAGGTCCATGGCGTACAACGCCCGGTATACTACCTCAGCGAGGTCCTCACGCCAACAAAACAGCGGTACCCGCACTACCAGAAGCTGGCGTACGGCGTCTTCATGACCGCCCGGCGACTGCGCCATTATTTCCAGGAACACCCAATCGTGGTAGTCAGCGACGCCCCATTGGGACATATCCTCAATAACCCCGACGCCACGGGACGAGTCGCGCTTTGGGGAATCAAATTGTCTCCACGAGACATCACATATGAAAAGCGCGACGCAATCAAGTCGCAAGTTCTCCCTGACTTCCTTGTGCATTGGATGGAAAACCAACTCCCGGACAAGCCAGATATGCCCTACCTCTGGACAATGCACTTCGATGGATCCAAGCGGAAAGATGGAGCAGGAGCAGGTGTCATACTGACATCACCTCAAGGGGACAAGTTGAAATACATCCTGCGAATGCAGTTCACAGCCTCAAACAACGAGGCTGAATACGAGGCCCGGTTGCACGGGATGAGGATGGCAAAACCCTGCGGCGCAAAGAGGCTCATCATATATGGCGACTCCAAGCTGGTCGTCAACCAAACAATGCACGAGTGCGACGCACTGAATGACAACATGATCGCATACCGCGACCTCTACGATACACTCGAGGGAGACTTCGATGGTTGCGAGTTGCGACATGTAGGTCGCGAAAGCAATGAGGAGGCGGACGCACTCGCCAACATAGGCTCTACCTGCGCCCCCATACCACCTGGGGTATTCCTCGAGCGCATCTGCGAACGCTCCACCAAGCACTCGGGGGCTACTCCCATAGGGAACGCTGGCCGCGCACCCTACGGTATTTTCTTTTCTTATTGCAGGGATATAGGCTATCAAATTCAAACCCAATCACTCGAAACACGGTTCGACTACGAACATGGGTTACTCCCATAGGGAGCGCCGGAAACAATTTCGACTGAAACAAGCAAGCAGAAAACGACAGCAGTCGCAAATGTGTTTTAGTCTCTGCCTGAGTCTTTGACTGAAACAAACAAGCAGATTCTTTAGTCCCTGCCTGAGTCTTCGACTAAACCAGGCACTCGGGGGCTACTTCCATAGGGAGCGCTGGCCGCGCACCCTATGAATATTTGCACAAAAACTGTGTGTTGATAACATCCGCACTCGTAGATCATGGGCACACCGTCTCATAATTTTCCCTACAAAGAGACTACGTCTCCTAGGTCGTCCGAATTGTCTCCGCGATGATAAAATTCGGATGCCGCGCTTACAGCGTGAAGGTAAGACCTGAATAAGGCCTGGCAACGCATTGAACTGCGCACTACCAGAAAAATATCCGTGCCTGCAGGCACGATGAACATGCCTTGACGGACGCGTCAAGTGCTCACACCCATATAACTGGAATTTGACTCTTGTAAGACCTCCGCGGCTTGAGTCGAATTACGCCAGCACTTTTCCGGATTTGAGTCCGGGGACTCGAGTTCGAGTAGATTGCGTTGTTTCACCCTAAGGTGGTTAACTGATACCGATACTTCGGCTATATCAGGCACGTATATCAACAATCCCTATGACATAAATGAAAGCAGTCGAAAATGTACTCATTCAGGCACTCGAAGACTTCAAAAAGTACCTAGTCGAATCTGCGATTCTACTGGATACTCGGGGGCTACTGACATGGGTATACCCTACAGGTACTCGAGCTTGGTATATATGGTCTAAATACGTACAGGCCCACGGTGTCGCCAAGGCCCAGATGAAAGGACTCGAGTAACCTGCGGACTCTCGATTGCTTGAAGGACAAGAAGAAGCTAAAGATAGAAAGTTTGAAGGGCAAAACCCTAACTTATAACCAACTCGACCTGCTACCCGAGACCTAGCTTATCTATATAAAGGCTAGGAGGGAGCGACGAGAAGAACAGACGCAATCTTAGTTTCCACAACCCTCGCGAGATTGCATCTGCGCACCATTGTAACTTTCGACTCCTTCGATAATTCCACGAGCAGACAAGCAGGAGTAGGGACCTCTACGAGGCCTGAACCTGGGTAAATCCTTTGTCCCCTGTGTGCTTGTTTGCTAGCCGATAGATGTCTCCAGCGCTCCCTCCTTCTCCAAAACCCAAGTCCATAACAATGGGCATTGATGAGTTAAACCCTCGTCAACACGGGTTAGTACAGATCTATCTCATTGCACTTATCTCATAGATTAGATCTTGGCTTTTCCATAGATTAGATCTTGGTTTTATTCGTTCTTGTGGTAGAATTTTTTTGTTTCCCACGCAATGAACCCTACATATGTTTATATTGTGGGTAAGTTATGTGTTACAGGGTGGATATCTTACATATTATAGCATGGATAACCCACGTGTTAGGGGTGGATAAATTTTTGGGAAAAATTCGCTGAAACATATCAACAGGGGATCTAGTTTTGAAGATCTCATCGCGACTAGTCCAATAGTGAAAACGGGTCCTAAATCGACAAACGGTTTATCTATAAGATATTTTGATTTCCCATATTTTTTTTATAAAATTAGCATTATTAAAAGATGTTTTTCATTATGAATCCAACAATAATACTTATGTACGGTATTATCAAAATATTGTTGCTTAATTTTTTCCATCAAAGTCCGTATTGCAATGTGTGTGTTGAATGGAGGTAACAATAACGTGTAAGACACAGGTAAAGGTCCAACAACACCAGCTATTTTGTCGCATTCTTGGCCTAAATTTGGACCGGCTTTGCGATAACGCGGGGCCTTGCATCCGGGTCGTGGCTTATTTTGTCTAGCTCGGGTCCTCCAGCACACACACACACACTTCACCTGGCCCCACTCTTACCCAACCCTTGTCCCTGCCACCACCCTAGATCTATGGACGCCACACTTCCCCTGCCATGCCCTCCCGCTGAGCCAGCCACCACCCCTCGTTGTGCACTCGACCTGAAGCCGCTCCCACGACATGGAGGACGGGGCCTCCGTCCCGACACGACACCGAGGACCCGTCTCCTGGACCACCGGTCACCCATTCAGCTGTGACGTCCTCGATGAAGTCTTCTTGCCGAAGATGAAACGCCCGCGAGCCCTCGGTGAGGCCCAATTGGAGCGTCTCCGCGAGTTGCGCGCTAACCCCGCCAACGTGGCCTCCTGTGCCTGCTTCGAAGAAGCTCAGGACGAGCTCGACAAGCAGGAGACGACCATGCGCTCGTTCTAGGAGCAGTGGGGCCTTGTTCGACCGTCGCACCCGCTTAACGAGGCTGCCTTCCGCTCCGTCAGCATGTGAGCGCCTGCGCTCCAGCGACGACGAATAGCACTGCCCTCGGCTCCCTCGTCACCTGATGGACCACGCTCCGGCGGCGATGAACCGATATAGTGTTAGGTTAGTAGAATTAGTAGAACTAGTAGAGCATGAATAATGAATCTTGTATGGCTATTTTAATTTTCTATGAAGAGTACCTTTTTTGCAAAAAAAATATGAATAGTTACATGCGTCCGTCCTGTCCGCATGTCACCGCAAACTGATCAGATAAATTAAAAAAATCTGACCAGATCGAAATGAGGGACAACTATACATAGACGCAAAACAAGGTGAAATGGGCTCGGTCTAAGTTTTCCCGGCTCGGAGCGAGCTGGGCTCAGCCCGCCGGCGCTGCTGGACCGAGCCGAGCTCGCGACGCTGAACTGCAACCATGTCGGGCTGGCTCGGGCTCGGCCCGGTCCGGCTCAGCTCGTCATTTTTTTTGCAGAATTAATTTAGCAGGCTGAATTCGTGTTCTAGCGAATTCAATACAACATATATTGGAGTCGTGTTCTTCGAGCTCCCAGCGTCAGGGCGAGCCGCCGCCGCCGCCCAAGGGTGTCGTCGGTCAGCCGATGAACCTGCGCCACGCCTCTCTCCGGCGACTTGCGTGGCATCGCCGGCTATGCTCCTCTCCCCACATGTTGTGCCCGCCCTAGCATTGTCGACGCCGCCACGCCGTCCCCGCGATGCCGCTGCCCTGTCGTTGAAGTTGGTCCCACCCGTTAGTGACCCAGTCCTGCCAGGCTCACGAGCTGTACCGAGCTCGTCGGAAGCTCGGGCCGAGCTCCGTTTTTTGGTTCTGGCTCGGGTTCGGCATGTTCAGCCCTCTCCAGGCGGACGGATGTTCGCCTTCGCTCCTAGACATTTTTTACACGCTGACTTAGTCACCTCCCAAAGAAATACTACCACGTGTAGTTCCCCGATGGGTATGTGTAGGCTTTGCTTATGCCACGTGGAATGGAAGAAGCTAGTAGTTCCCCACCGCTATCCCACATCCCGTTACTGTGATTCACCGCTCTATTCTCGCCTCTTAGTTTCACCAGTTTTGTTCATCTACCCTTGTTCATCCTTCTTCGAGTATTGGTGCGCCCATGCATGGATCCTGACAGACACTACTCCTCAGGTCCAACATGTTCCTTGATGAGAGCTTCAGCTCGCGTCCATCAGCCACCACAGGAAGATGAAGAAACAGCTCGAGACGAGCTCCAGCGGCACATTGCGGAGCTGATGGCGATGATGCGAGCCCTCCAAATAAGCAGGTCAGAGGAAATCAGTCTCCCGGCCACGCTGCCGGGGCCGCAGATTCAGGTCAGTAGCGGCAACGACCTCCTCCTCATGAAGGTGGCGAACACAGGAGACCGAGTCCGCACCATCTCTGTGGATGCAGTCCGAGGAGCCATGTCCAGCGCTTGGGGGCGAAGCTACGGCGCCATCTCGCAGGTCTCCCCTAACCTTTTCATGGCTCATTTTGAGGATTTCAATGCCATGTGGTTCGTCTTGTCTGAGCAACCATGGTACGTGGGGAGGGAGAATCTTCTGGTCGAGTTGGTTCGTGCGGACGCGAGGTCGAATCCGGTGGAAGCATACAGGTTCGAGTCTCTCTATGTCACTGCCAAGATCTACGGTGTTCCCTGCAGCCTCAGGACCGAAGACCTGGTGAAGAGGATCGTGGCGACGTTCGGGGAGCCTTCTGATCTGCACCAGGTCACCAAGGACATGCTCCTGGATCGGAGAGAATACGCTCAAATTAAGGCTAAGGTTAACATCAGAGCGAGAATGGTGGACCGTGTCCAGCTGCGCCTCTCCTCCTCCTCGGGCACCACCATCGTCACAGCTTACATCAACTACGACAAGATCAAGAAGATCTGCACGTTTTGCGGAGTCATGTTCCATGACGTCGCGGACTGTGCTGTAAGGAAACAGGTCGTTGTGAGAAAGAAAGCCGCTGGCGAATCAACGCGAGATGTTCCGTTTGATGTTCTTGGTGGCTGGATGACGCAGGCGAGCCTCCTACCGGAAGAAGCTCTGATTCGAACTCCCGCATGAGAACCCATTGGTGAACAGGCTCAGGGGGCTCTTCATCAGTGAACAACGCGGGGTTGCTGAGGGGGCTCCAAGCCGTCAAGCAGGCGGAGTGGCCACAGACACGGCGGCGGCGCAGGACCAACAACAGGGAGCACGTCGCAACCCATCATCAGTTCCATGGCGGCTGGCCATGGCGGAGGACACGGAGGAGACGAGGCTCACAGTTCATCCGTCAACAGGGGATCAGTGGCAGTCGCAGCAGCCCACCGCTCAAGGTGGAGCATTAACTCAGGGGAAGAGGCATGGCCGACACTTAGGAGGTATTAGGAATAAGCAACTTGTGCAACTTGTATTATCTGGAGACCAAAGGCCATAATATATAGTACATCTGACTTGAGGTATAAGAAGATAAATCTAGACAAATACGGACTCCTAGACCAATACTAATACGGACTCCTAGACCAATACTAATACACCTTAACACCCCCCCTCAAATGCAAAGCGTATGCAATAGCATTGCATTTGAAGAAGTGAAAACAAAACAAAAAAAAAAATCCAAAATCCGCTTCTTCAAAGTGTCGCCATAGCATGAATAGTCTTCAAAACCTATAGAGTCAAGCCACAGTCGATCGAAGAAGAGATCGACACAGACCAAGAGGCGGTCAGAAGAATAGCACCGAAGAGTGAGGAAGAGAGAGCGGCGGCGGCCGGAGAGAAGAACTAGAGGAACTAGACGGAGGAGAGGATGGCGCCAAAAACAAAGGAGACGCATCAGAAGGAGAAGGTGGAGGAGTAGAGACAGCGAGAGATGTATCAGGAAAAAGAGAAAGAGGAAGTAGAGAGGGTGCCTCGACTGGAAACAGGAAGAGAGGTATCATCAGCCGTGATAACACGGACAAGAGAAATAAGAGAGCGAAGAGCAGAAAGAATAGAAGACGCAGAAGTCGAAGTAGAGCGGCGTGCCAACAAAGACAAAGTCGGCGAAAGGCGGTCATAACCGCATGAAGAAGCCGTGAGAGTCGAAGTAGAGAGGCGTGCCAACAAAGACAAAGTGGACGAAAGGCGGTCATAGCCGCGTGAAGAAACCGCGAGTGTCGACGTAGAGCGGTGCGCCGACAAAGACAAAGTCGGCTAAAGGCGGTCATAACCCCATGAAGGGGCCACAAAAGTCGACGAAGAGCGGCGAGCCGACGTAGACGGAGTCGGTAAAGGGCGGCCATACCCACGTGAAGAGGCCACGAAGTTCGATGAAGAGCGGTGAGCCGACGTAGACAGAGTCGATGAAAGACGGCCATAACCGCGTGAAAAGGCCGCAAAAGTCGATGAAGAGCGACAAGCCGACATAGGCAGAGTCGGCGAAGAGTAATAAGGCGATGGAGACGAAGGCGGCGAACATGCACCAAGGAACGAGGGACAGACCAGGTACAAGACGGGAGCAACGGAAGAATCACCACCGAGAAACGACGGAGCAGACATTTTCCTTTTCCTTTTTTTTTCAACAACCGATCAACTGTGGATCAATCTCAATCTGAGAACCAAGCAGCAGGAAACACCGAGCCGGAAGGCAAAATCAATCTTGATTTGGGAACCAATCAGCAGGAAATCAAGCACGATCTGGAACTGATCAACGGAAGAAACCAAGCACGCACGCGACCGTTCCTGCGAGCCGGAAGGCAAGCACGCACGTGACTGGACGGACAGGCGGCCGGGCGGCCGGAGAGAGGCGGCGGACGACAGCGAGGGAGAAAAAAAGGCTTACGGCTACTAGCTACGAGATGCAATGCCCCCGACAGAGATCATGGAGATCGATCTCGCCGGGGGCGGCGCGGCGGAAGCGGTGGCTAAAACGTAGGCCAAGGAGCGACACGCTCTGATACCATATTAGGAATAAGCAACTTGTGCAACTTGTATTATCTGGAGACCAAAGGCCACAATATATAGTACATCTGACTTGAGGTACAAGAAGATAAATCTAGACTAATACGGACTCCTAGACCAATACTAATACGGACTCCTAGACCAATACTAATACACCTTAAAAGGAGGGTCGAGCTGCCGATGTTCTCATGCAAACTGCTGAGGTGGGCAGCCATTCTCTCCCCACGAATGACCAGCTGGAAGCTTCCCTGTCCGATCTCTGCCTGTCCAAAAGATCTCGAGTGGTCCTCCAGCCCAACAAGCATGCCGTAGCCCAAAAAGGCATCCTTGGACCGTGTCCAGGCACAGTTCGCCACGGCCGCGGGCATCGACGTTAGGAAACGCCCTATCTCGCTCAATTTCGTCAACACAGCAGTCCAGGTGATCATCTATATCTATATCTACTAGTTGATACCCCGCGCGTTGCAGCGGACATTAGAGTTTATTTTTCAGGTATGTAAAATATAACATGAACCACGGAAATAATGTTTCTATGAAGTGCCAGCATAGTGCTATTTTACTTGGCTTTGTGTGTTCTGTTTATTCAAGTGTGTAATTCCATTGGAACACCTGATTAAATAGAAACTTGCAATATACATGGGATTCGTTCTTGATGTAACAGTTTCCGTATCCTCAAACTTGTTGAGTACGGTCATATCTTATCCTCAGTTCCCGGTTGTGTGTTGGAGAACAATAAGTAAAAAAACTCGATTATGGACCGCTGCTACTAACTCTCACAAAAAACATCCATGTCAACCTTCATCTCGCAAGAAACATCCGCGTGAACCCTCGTATCTTGCTACAATGATGGTTAAAACTTGAGAGCTCAGACCCGACCATTCTCTCAATGGCTACCTAGTAATGTTGAGGGTCTGATCCTCCCTCTGGGGCTCATGCGCTTGGAGTCATATGCTGCCAGGCCGAGTTACCTTGCATCAGCATCTGCTGGCATGCACTCTAGAAAAAATGTTGGCGTGTGACCTTGTGGCTTCATGGCCGTCGAGCTCATATGGAGTGAGGGCTACGGCATCCACACCTCGCTGGTGATGGCCCCTGTAACTGTAAGACAGCAATAACTGTAAGACAGCAATACCAACACATCAACACTTCTCAGTTCGATAAAAAATCCTTTACGCTTAAACTTATCTGCTGTGCGTTCAGAGAGAGAGAGAGAGAGAGAGCAGTACATCGCCGCCCGTTCATCGGCCAGACGCGCGCGCCTTTAGAACGCACTGCCACCATCGCCGGTCGACCTCCGGCACCAGTGCTGCATCTCCGGCTGGACGCATCAACCAAGCTGACGCTGCTTCCAGATCGACTTCCATCGCCGGCTACCCAAACACCGCCTCTTTCCTCGCGATCCCACAGCAAACAGACCTCCTCGTCCCAATCCGCCATCTCTCAAGACCGGAGTCGATTCCAAGTGCACGGCTGCCGGGAGCAACAACACGACCTAGACAAAGAGACATCTATCGGTATGGAGAGGTAAGCAGCTCGAGCGACACGTAGGCCGGGAGATGCAAGGGGTATGGCTGATGTACCATCCGTGAAGTCGGAAGATGCTACGATATTTAAGCATGCTCAACTTTCAGTGCGTGGTGCTTCCACCGTCTGTGAAAGTACTGGATTGGAGAATGATTTATAGGAGAAGCAACCATTGGAAACGAACCGCAGGCGTTTCAACTACAGCACTTGCCTCTATAAATTAAATGTGTGGTGGGGAGGCGAGGAAGTCGCACTAAAAGAGAAGGCAGTGAGATTACAAAGCACGCAGTTTGCAAAAACTGATTAATTCTTTTGGGAGGGAAGATGCTTCAACTTTTTTCCCGAGAGATGGACATGAACCACATGAGGTGAGGCTGCCAATGCTACGACTGTGATGATTAAGGAGCATCTGTTTAAAATCCGACGGACATGAATAATTGGAGTGATGTGGCTGCATGAGGTTTCAGCTTGCAAACATTAAATGCTTTTTAGTGGGGATGAACTTTATAGATATTATAGATATCTATACCTAATAATAAAAAACGTAATGTTTCTCTCTTCGTCCGTACAAATTATGCTTTCAACCCTCGTTTGGACGCTTTCCACCTAAGAGAAAAGGGTTTTTCCTCCGCCGGTCGATTGCCCATCGCGCCAACCTAAGTACAACTCTTGTACGGTTGACGTTAGATGTTTTACGTGTGTGAGCCAAGTACAACTCTTGTTCAACTCTAATGGTGCAAGGACTCGATTAGACCGTATCACTGCTACGCTTATCCGCTCGAAGAAAAACCAGATAGAAAGAGCCAATCGACGTGCATGGAAGTTGATCGGAACAAATCTAAATTGCATATCATTGCTGATGCAAACAAAAGGATGCACAGCTATGTACTCCCTCCGTTTCAGAATATAAGATGTTTTAGCTATGTGAAAGGAGTGTATCTAGACCTATTTTAGTACGTAGGTTCACTCCAAAGCTAAATGAACCTATACATTAAAACGGGTCTAGATACACTTCTTTCAGAAACCTAAAACATCTTATATTTTGAAACGGAGGAAGTACGTGTTGGCTTATCAGATTGAGTTTTTCTTCTTTTAAACATGTGCGTACCTATCGCCACCGGATCACTCATGGTACGATTGTGTATCACGCACGGTCCGCCTCAGACAGAAAGAAAAGAACAGCCAGAAAATTCTCACGGAGACCAAGAGAAGTCTCGTGCCGGATCGATCATCTCCAGTTCTGCAGCTTGTCTCGGCGACGGTGAAGAATCCACTACGTTTATTTGCACAAACGTACAACTAAAAAAAGAAGCTCCTGGAAGCACACCCTAACCAGACGGAACACGGTGCCCACAATGATGCGCAGATCGAGATCATGCACAACCTCTCGAATTATTCAAACGTGATCTGCAATACAAGGTCAGAGTATATGTTTTCTGTTACATCAGGTTTACAAGATTTATTTTCCATGGATGTGAGATAAGATCCGAACCGACTCAAGATGATTTTTTCTTCATATGTTTAAAACAATCTTTGGATGCATCTCGGGTCCGGACCACGTCTTATGGATGAGATGCTAGCTCTTCATGTGTAGCATGTGTCATTGTGTGTACACCTCAAGACCGATTACACGTTTGAGATGTTTTCAGCAGAGTTGCACACATCGAAGCTAGCTAGCTTTGGTTTTCAAATTTAAATGAAAGATTGCTTATTTAATTGCATTATGAAATACTCTTAGGTGTATCTTGACATTTTATGATTAGTGTAGGAACCATGGCTTAGCTGAAAAACCAAGGACAAGTTAAAGAGGAAGCGAATTTGGAGGAATGTGATTTGTAGTTTCTTCCGATTAGAGATTTTGCTATCCAGTTGCAACGAGCACGGGGATGTTGTTTCGTCCGTCCTAGAGGACGCCACCGTATGTCACACTGTGTCCGTCGTTGTTCGTCAGGTCTGGCTTAACCTTGACCCATGCTACCTCCACCGACCTTGTAGCAGATGAGTTTGACTCGAACACATTATTCGTATGTCCGTCGCTAGCCTCAGTCGTTCGCACAAGTTGTTTACGCGCAAGAGTCCAAAAAGTCATGGGTAAGGGTCAAGGGAAGCTTCTGCCTCACGCTCTTCATCAGCTACACGTGCTTCAGATCCTTCGTCACCACTGGATATGTCTGATGATGCAACCGGTCCCTCCCTACTCCCTTGCAGGAGTGGCTTGCGCGTTGAAGCGACTAGGAAGATAAGGGATGAAGCAGCAGCGCCGGCAGGGTGTGGCCATGGCGGCCGGAGATGGCACATGCGGCGAACGCCAGATGAATAGCGGCAGAGAAGAACGATGAGGCGCCGAACGCGTTGAGGACGTCCGCGTGGGTGTGAAGAAGAAGGCCGGCCGAGGCATGGCCGCTTGAACTAACAACACGCCTTGCCCCTAGGTGTCTACCTGAAGCTTCAGGTTCAACGGCGCTGGCGCGGCAGTATCGAAAACGAGAAACAATGAGGATGACAATGCCAAAACGAGATGAAATCCGAGTCTGGTCAAGTTCCACGGCACTCTGTGAAACATCAGATTCAACCTCATCCGGGACAGAGGATTCAAGTTTACTACTACATGGTTGCATGAGAGTTGTTCCTTGTGACGGAAATGGTGGAGCACTTTTTCTTGCAGTCCTTCAGAAACTATATCTTCTCAATGGTATTTTTTTATCTACCTATTCCTTATGTTTAAATCATTATTGTATTAAATCTCATTGTAGATGATGGTTCTTCGTACTCAGAGATCCAAGTGGTAGAATCGATTAAAAGTGATCGTTAGTATCCTGAAACTCAGTGCTTTGAGACTTTCAAATGCTTCATGATCGATAAGGTGCCATCTCAAGAATTTTTAATTCACCAACAAGTACTTGATGACATCCATGTTATAGATGAACAACGAAACAGTGACATGTATACTGAAATTTCAAAACATAAAATCTCTGAGAAAGATAAGGTGATTGTTAATGAATTAGGTATAAATGTGGAAAATGATGAAGAAGGAACTATAGAGGAAAAAGAAAGATACGGAACCAAGGCAGATTGATATTTTTCAAAGGCAAAGCCACGATCAGAAGCATAGTATCTTTCTACAGGGTCAAGGATTAGTGAACTTAATAAGGACATTGAATTTCAATTAGCAAATCAAAATTCAGCTGCTTTTACAGGAAGTTTCAAATGCCACATAACTGAACCTTAATTTATTAGCGGCTTTTCTTGGTAGTGTACAAAAATTGAACCTTTTCTTTATCATCATGCAATAAATGCATTGACCAAATCTAGCTGACATAAACCCTGATATGAATCATGTCAAAAGAATACATACTCGTTCATGTTTTCTTGAAAGGAAAGTTTTGTCATGGATCCTAGATCGATTTTTCTGTTCACGAATCTTAGATTTAATTTTCTATTCATCCTCATAGTTGTTATATGCTATAATATAGTAGATATTTTTTTGATCGTTGTTCTCATCCTAAAAATAATTGACTGCCATTTTGTATGAAAATACTTGCCTCATGACACATGGAAATACTAAATGACCATGGTTCCTAGCGTGCACTTGGTAATTTCTTGCTCCTCCATGACAGGAATTTAAAAAATTATCTACCGGTGCAATGCATTGGTATGCTTACTGCAGACAATAAATTATACCCGTTGCAACGCATGGATATTTGTGCTAGTTATTACAGAAATGAGATCTCATACAATACTAGTACTACAATATGTTACTTCTTCTTAACAGTTTTTTCTTCTGTGATATTGCTAGTTTTGTCGTGCCGGCAGAAGGACTCTCTGGAGGTTGGCTGGGGCTATGTGGTCCGACGAAATCCACGTTTATACATAGCTAGTCATGTGTAAATGCTATCCTCTCCGTTCCATGTTAACTGTCATTCATTTATCGAGATAGCGTTTAATGTATGGATAAGTGTGATCTTAGATAAGTCTATGACGGTTAATATGGAATGGAGGTAGTACTAGTAAATTAGTAATGTACTTTAGTGTTATGTATTTTGTGACGGTCCCGGCATCACGAACTAGTAATGTACTTTTGTAGTATGTATTTGATGATGATCCCAGAGCATCGCAAGACTTGGAATATCTGAACACATAAGTAATGCTAGTAACAGGTATCCTCGCTAGTGACTAGTCTGCCTTTCGTACGTGAGATCTCTAACACCTTGATTATGCATTTGGAAAATTTGGGCGCCCCAAACTGGCGCATATGCTTGAGCGGGCGTGGCTGGCAAAATTGTGGCTTGGCGCAAAATTGTGGCTTCGCGTTAAGTCCAAGAATCGGAAGACCATCTTCTCTTCAAGTGCAATTTCACTAGTACTAAAATGTTTGAATTGGCTTACATGCACTACGGGAAAACTGTCTGTATACGCACGGCAAAAGATCCTTTTGCCGTGTGGAAAACTAAGAACGCACGGCAAAAACAAAGCGCATGGCAAAATAAAATACACACACGACAAAAGACAGCGGATGGCAAAGAGTCCCAAAACACACGGTAAAAGACCATGCACGACAAACTGCCATGCAACCGCAGCACCGGCCACAGCAAACGGCGATGTTGTAACGGCAAGGCTTTGCCGTGTGCAAAATATGCATGCACGGCAAAAAAAAATTGGCTTTAAAATTTAAAACCGCGCGTAAACTTCCTGCTATTTTTTCTTTTACGCGCCATATCTTCCTGGGTCAGATTTTTTAAATTTTGCAAATATTTTGCCGTGCGCAAGGGCAAAAACACACGGCAAAGATCTGCTTTGCCATGTGTTCTAATAAAACGCACGGCAAATGTTTTTCCATTTTCTTATTTTTTGCTTCCTTTTCTTTTTGTCAATAATTTACATATGTTATCCCTACTTATAACCATTTATCATACACATAATTTCCAACCATTTCCCATCCAAGTTTTTGTGGGATTCTGGCGGGTATGCGGGTCCCGGCGGTCTACCCCTATAGCTTTCTCTGGACGAGGTTCCACCAATGTATTTTTCATTGGTTTAGGTTTGTTTAGTCCATAGGCTCATGGAAAACCAAGTTTGGGACCCATTACCACATTGTATCCCCCGGTATACCTGCGGCGGGACCGTTTCCACCTACACATTTAGGACTTTGCTAAGTGTCATCGCATGAATGTGAAGAAGGTAACACCGAGGAGCTATGTATTCCATCATTGGGTCTTCCACCACATTAGCACACATATCCTAGGTCCACATGCAACTTTTTGTGGGATTCCGGCACTCCGACGGTCTTTCTCCAGCGAAACACCGGTATGCAGGTCCTGGAGGTCTACCCCTATAGCTTTATCCGCACGTGGTTCCACCAATGTACTTTTTCATTGGTTTAGATTTTTTAGGCCATAGCTACATGAAAACCAAGTTTGGGACCCAGTACCACATTGTAGCCCCCGGTATACCCGCGGCGGGACCGTGTCCACATACACGTTCAAGACTTTGCTAAGTGTCATCGCATGAATGTGACGAAGGTAACACCGGGGAGCTATGTATTTCATCATTGGGCCTACTACCACACTGGCACACATATCCTAGGTCCACTGCAAGTTTTTGTGGGATTCGGGTACTCCGGCGGTCTTTCTCAAGAGAAACACCGGTATGCGGGTCCCGATAGTCTACCCCTATAAGTTTCTCCGCACGAGGTTCCACCATTGTACTTTTTTATTGGTCCAGGTTTGTTTAGACCATAGCTACATGGAAAACCATGTTTGGGACCCAGTACCACATTGTAGCCGCCGGTATACCCGCGGAGGGACCGTTTCCACCTACATGTTTAGGACTTTGCAAAGTGTCATCGCATGAATGTGAAGAAGGTAACACCGAGGAGCTATGTATTCCATCATTGGGTCTTCCACCACACTGGCACACATATCCTAGGTCCACATGCAGGTTTTTGTGGGATTCCGGCGCTCCCGTGGTCTTTCTCTAGAGAAACACCAGTATGCTGGTCCCGGCGGTCTACCCCTATAGCTTTCTCTGCACGAGGTTCCATCAATGTCCTTTTTCATTAGTTTAGATTTATTTAGGCCATAGCTACATGGAAAACCAAGTTTGGGACCCACTACCACATTGTAGCCCCCGGTATACGCACGACGGGATCGTTTCCACCTACACGTCCAGGACTTTGCTAAGCGTCATCGCATGAATGTGAAGAAGGTAACACCGAGGAGCTATGTATTCCATCATTGGGCCTTCGTCCACACTGGAACACATATCCTAGGTCCACACGGAAGTTTTTGTGGGATTCCAGCGGTCTTTCTCCAGAGAAACACCGGTACGCGGGTCCCGGCGATCTACCCCTATAACTTTCTCCACATGAGGTTCCACCAATGTACTTTTTCATTAGTTTAGGTTTGTTTAGGCCATAGATACATGGAAAACCATGTTTGGGACCCAGTACCACATTGTAGCCCCCGGTATACCTGCGGCAGGACCATTTCGACCTACACGTTCAGGACTTTGGTAAGTTTCATCGCATGAATGTGAAGAAGGTAACACCGAGGAGCTATGTATTCCACCATTGGGCCTTCCACCACACTGGCACACATATCTTAGGTCCACATGCAAGTTTTTGTGGGATTCCAGCTCTCCGGCTGTCTTTCTCCAGTTGAGACATTGGCCGTAGAATGTGGTCTAGTATTTTTGAAAAATGGGGTGGTAGAATTTTGAAGCTTTCATTTGGTGGTTGGTTCATAAAACAATCCGCTTTTGGCACTCGGAAAATGGAAAATAGATTTTTTGTGCGATGAGAATTGAAAACTTCCTCCGACAACATGGTTCGTCGTTCCAAGATGCACGCCTCCCCTCCTCTCTCGCTGCAGTGCCGCGCCCCTCTCCTCCTCAAGCTCAGGTCCAGCCAGGACGGCCGTCGGTGCCTTCCCACAGCCCGATTTTGGCTTTAAGTATAAGTATTGACCTATAGTAGCATATTTGTTCGAAACTCAGTAATTTTTTTTAGAAATAGAATTATTTAATTTGGTCGACAACTTCCTCTTTTTTTGCTTGTTTTTGGTGCATCGCTTATGCAATATGATTTTATTCCGATAAAAATAGGCCTTTGCCGAGTGTAATACACATAAAAATAGTCTTTTTCGTGTGCAGACACTCGGCAAAGGCACGCTGCATCCTAATTGGTGGAACCTGAAGTCCACGGATTGTGCCCCAAAATCGATCGAGGCGGTCCACAGTTCCAGGATCCAAGGCTCCAAACGCCTCCAAACTACCACCGCCAACCCCATGGATCGTGCGCACACAGGCCAGGGCCCCACGCCCCACGCTCATATCCACAAGGACCAGACGCCATCACTGTAAAAAAAAGTACTCCCTTTGACCCATATTATTTGACTTGGATTTGTTTAGATTCGGATGTACTATCAAGACATGTTTTAGTGCTAGATACATCTGAATCTAGATAAATCCAAGTCACTAATATGGATCAAAGGGAGTAAAAGAATCCACCGAGTCTCCCTTATCCCATCTCCCTCCCCGCACACCTTAGTTCAATCGATCCGGCCGGCCACCGTCCGCTTCCCCTTCCTCCCGGTAAGCCCCCCTTCACATCCATCCAAGCTGGCCACCGTTCGCAGCCCTTCCCTGCCAGAGGATTCGACGCGGAGGCGTAGATGGGTTGTGGATGCGAGAAGCTAGGGCTATGTGCCGGCGCCAGCGCCGTCATGCTGGAAGGCGTGCGCGTCGTCATGCTGGAGGAAGGTGTCCGTCCGGCCATGCTTTGGCGATGCCGATACCCAAGCCTCCTGGGCGTGACTGCCGCTGCCGCTTCACCGTCCCCTTCCCCTCCCTCGCTGGCGTCCCTGGCCGCAGCCGCCACGGCCCCCAGGCTGCAGGCCCGCCACCCCTGGACCACCCCATGGCCACAGACGCGTTCCGCCACCGCTTCCTGGCCACCACCTGCCCCGCACACCTCGTCCTTATCCTTATCGTCTGCAGCACAACGCCGTCGCCCCCTCGTGCTCCGTCCCCATGCTTTGGCGACGCCGACACCCAAGCCTCCCGGGCGTGACTACCGTTGCCTCTTCGCCGTCCCCTTCCCCTCCCTCGCCGGCGTCCCTGGCCGTAGCCGCCACAGCCCCCAGGTTGCAGGCGCGCCGCCCCTGGACTGCCCCATGGCCACAGACACGTTCCGCCCCCGCTTCCTGGCACCTGCCCTGCACACCTCGTCATTATCCCTATCGTCTGCAGCATAGCGCCGTCGCCCCCTCATGCTCTATCCCCGACGCCACCGCTTGGTCGTCCCCTTCCCCTCCCTCGTCGGTGTCCCTGGCCGCAGCCACCGCGGTGCTTGGCCATCCCCTTCCCCTCCCTCGCCGGCGTCCCTGGCGTGCATGACCGGCGACGACGTCATCTTTTTTTATTTGTACATAATTAATATGCCGTGTGCTAGGAAGTTGGGCACGACAAAGACTAGTTGCAATGCGCACCGCGCACTGTTTAATTACGCACGGCAAAAATGCACGCACGGTACTAACAAGACTTTGCCATGTAGTTTATCTCTCCTCGCACACGGCAAAGGGGCCACATAAAACACACGGCAAAGTTACCGCACGGCGAACTGACGCGCACGACGTCGTCAGTCCGGATAACGCTGTTAACTACTTTACGTTGCCCTATATTAGAAAATGCACAAGGCAAAGGCCTTTGCCGTGCATTATTCCAGAAGCACACGGCAAAGACCCTTTGTCGTGCCTTTCTTTGCCGTGTGACTTTTGCCGTGTGCAGCCACACGGCAAAGCCTTTGTCGTGTGGATTTACTATGTTGCCGTGTGTTATTGCCACACGGCAAAGATCTGTTTTCCCGTAATGATGATGTTGTGACCACGGATTGCCATGTCGTACGTCTTTTTTTTGCAAGGATTCATGGGAAATGCGATCCACAAGAGGGGCTCCCTCGAGGAAGGCCAACCTCTTTAATGGTGTAAAAGTTTATCCCTTATCTTATCATCATGAAAATCCCAAAATGAATCCTCGTCGATTGCATGTGAGATATGATGGTGGAAACCGAAAAACGCTCTCGCGTCCGTGTCGCTCCCGGTGGGCGAACCAAACGAGCCCGTCGCCGCCGCACCTCACCTCCTCCTCCTCCGTGTTCCCCTCACCGCCGCCAGGCGTAGCCGCCGGGCAAAGCCCCGGGGTAATCGGCGGCTGCAGGCCCCCTCCCTCGCACGCGGGGGGCCTCTGTTTGGTTGTCGTTCTGAAGGTGGCGGAGATGGGCACGGCGTCCTAGCTGTCGTTCTGCAGGTGGCGGAGATGGGCGCTAGGGCGGCGACCCCGGGTCTTCGGCGAGGTCAACGGTTGAGGCGACTGCGGGGGCAGTGCCCGGCCATCGCTCGGGGTGCGGTGGCAGTCAGGTTCGGCAGAGGTGATGGCAGGCCCATGCGGGCCCGATCTAGGCCTGGCGCCCTTGGGCTTTGGATGGGCCTAGTCCCGGGGCGGATCCTGGTGCGCCATGGCAGTGGTGACCTTGCGGAGGTCGACGGGGTGGCTCCCTGCACGCCGCTCCTGTAGGGTTGGTGGCCGGCGACAGCGGTCAGATCTAGGCCTGCGAGCCTAGGTCTGGGCCTGGTTGGGCCTGCGCGACGTTCCCGAGTCTCCACCCTGTCCTCGACACCCTGTACTGGGTTAGCTGCTGCTATTCGGCAACGGCCGAGCGTCGTCCCTGCTGCTTCGCCAGGAGTGGTTCCAGGACTGGCAAATGCTTGCCGGGGTAGGCAACATGTTCTTCCTCCGACCCTCGTGTAGGTTGGTGGTGTGGTAGTGAGCTCTGCTGGGTCCACTCTGCGTCCTCATGTCGGCGTCTGGTTTTTGGCTTGGGTTGGATGTCGGTGAAAGCTACACTTGGCTTTAGCTAATGCTGGTGAGGGTGTCACCTCCGGGCGTCGTTCCCTTATTGAAGGCGTCCCGAGGATGATCCCCTGGGCCAGCTTGCTAGATTCCGTCCCTCCACACCAAGTTGTTCCTTTGGGTGGCCCCGCTTCGGGCTACCCTCTCTAGCAGTGTCCTATGGATCACCCTCTAACCTCCCGTTGGTGTCCCAGTCCTCGTATATCGTCGGTCTGGCTGCATTTACACGGTATGGTTGCGGTAGCTGACGTCTCCTCTAGTGCCTTGGGGGACTCTGCTAGGGCGACGTCTGGTCGCAGCTGTTACCGATGGGCTATTCCCAATGCCAAGGGAAGCTGCTATGTTTCAGGTCTAGTCCTAGCCCGAGCTCCAGGGGTGGTGGTTTCGGTTCTAGATGAAAGCTTTGCAGGACCTCGGGCCCTGCTGACGACGATGACATGCTCTTGTGCCATTCACCTTCTTGGAGGCGTCGCCACAAGACCCCCCTCTGGCTCCTCAAGTTCTGCTAGGTTGCTGATCTGTCGTCGAGTTCCCATGGGCTACAGTCTTGGTGCGGTGGAGGCTTGTTGGTGTGGACTTGGTCTAGATTACTCTGGGTGCAATAGAAGACAAGGCTCTTTAATCTTGGATCAAGCTGGCACTCTAGCTTGACGTTTTTTGTGTTGTCTTTTGTAGTGTTTTGTGGTGGTCGCTTTGGGCCCGTGTGTGCTGTAACTCGTGTTGTAACTCCTAGCCGGTTGTTGGCTTCGTTAATTCAAAGTCGGGCTTATTTTGAGCCTTCCGTCTAAAAGATATAATGGTGTCAAAGTACACTTGATATATTATTTTTTTGCGAAATTCCATGAATCTATTAATAATCATCTGTAGTACAAAGAGACCTAAAAGTAATAAAAATTACAAATAGGTTACTAGACCACCTAGCGACGACTACAAACACTAGCGCGAGCCGAAGGCGCGCCTTCGACCTCGCCCCTCCATCACCGGAGTCGGGCAAAGCTTGTCGTAGTAGAGCTTGTTGTAGTAGACAGAGGAGAAGTCGTCATGCTAAGGCCATAAAGGACCAGCGCACTAGAGCAGCAACCATCATCAATGATGACATCCGTAGATCGGAGACTAACCTGAAAACAAACCGACGAACACAAAAACGGACAGAATCCCAGGAGATCCGCCAGACAAACGACTCCACGCGTCCTCTGTTGGCGCTAGAGGCACCACCGGAGCGAGAATAGAGCGGGGATGACCTTATTCTGACTTCAGGACATAGCCGTCATCTCAATATCCCAAAGAAGACACTAGAAAACAGCCGAAACAATGAACAGAAAACCTCTCGCCGGTGCGAGGCCGTGGTCCGCCACACCTCAAAGGCCCTAGGGCCACTGAAGGCGGAGCGGACCGCCGATGTCGACGGCGAGGGGTGCGGAACCCTAGATGGGTTTTCTCTCCTCCTGTCGCTCCTCTCCTGGTGGTTGGTACGTGTGTACCAGTTCAGAAGTTATCTCACTTGATATAATTTTGACATATCACGTTCCTCCCTTTAAGTGGTAACTCCTTTTTAACGTTTAGCATCCTAAACTAATCTTGTCATTTTCATTAATTAAACAGAAAAGAGTTAGCCGGTTAATTAGTAGAAAACCGGCCTAAAATCGATATAACCACCCTTGCCGACTATCGTTGAACACGACCATCGTGAGGACACACACAGCTACCCTGGCTACCCACACAAGCAGGCCACTTGAGGACACACACAACTGATAATATCATTTTGCGGCCCAAAAGTTGGATCGCCCAGGCAACGCGGTACCCAAGTTGCTTACAATCAGCTGTGTTGCCCAAAGTTGGCATGCCAAATACTCAGAGGGTCTTTTTCAGCACGAATTCAACTTTATGTTTCAATACAAAATATCAGGCTAACGGCTGTCAAGTTGGCCCCCCTGTTAGCTTTCGCCATTATGTCGGCAGCGTTGGCGCATGCATCCTTTACGCGTCTTCTTCTTCCTCCGGGGCAACAATCTGTGGCCGCGGCCATGGTGCGGAGCTAGGACTTGGACGAACCTGCTCGGCCCGGCTCTCCTCCCCATCCCGAATCGGAGCTCGCCCTCACCATGGCCGCACCAATGGCATGACGCGGGGACGGGAATTCATTCCCGGGTGAGATCTGTCACCATGCCGACCATGCTCGGTCCTGTTGGCCTCCTCCAGAATTCGAGCTCGCCGTCGCCGTGGTTACACACGCACCAGCCACGGCTCTTTCCTCTCCGAACCCCAAAGCCACATCCACCCAGTTTGGCACAACGCCAACAAGGTGAAAATGCATCAAGTTTTCTTCTTGTGATTGTAGAAAAAACATGTATGTACCGTGGCCGTAGCATACTCTAACAATGTACACATATGTTGTTTACTAGATTTTCATTTGAAATTAGTAGCTCCGTGATGACGAAACATAGAGAACCTAAATGGAATGACGATGATGACCATGTTCTGTACTTTGCATTGCATCAACAAGTGCTCGCTGACGAAGCATGTTATCAAGAAAGTGGAGTTCATCAGCCATTGCCAAAAAATTTGTGAAGAAATCAATGAGCGATTCAACGCAAATATGCGTAGATAAGCTAGATCCATGTCATCAATCATCAACAGGTGGCACATTCTAGTGATGCGTTCAAATGCGTACACCATGTATCATTTACTTGAAGTGGTTGTTATCCTGAGCAAAAATGCCTAGTATGCACATTACCTTTGCATGTTCTATGCTGCAATTCTGTTGTTATGGGCGTAGAAAGAAAAGCTGGGTTCACTGAATGTTACGCAGTTAGGCCTAACTTAGTCTTACACAAATAAGCACAGCTTAGTCTTTACACAAATAAGCGTAACTAATGATAAATATAAAGACAAATAGTTCATCGGATCTGCCAGTATGAGCACTAGGTCCCTGGAACTGGTGGTATCGTCAGAACAAACCAGAATGCTGCGTTTGGTCGTCTGTCATTCTCCATCAAATCGTACGACCCCACTGATGAGCCAATTGTAGGCCCCCTTCCCCCGACGTGGATTAGGCTCCAGGTCGGATCTGGAATGTCAACATGATACGCGCGTGAGTGTGCAGCAAATACATAGTCTGCTATAAACACTAGAAGTGCTGGCACCTCAGCAACAACACTAGCATATTCTTCCTGGACTCTGGCAGCAGCCTCAGCAAGTATTTCGTCGGCTTCACCAGCAGCAGCCTCAACATGTATTTCGTTAGCTTCACCAGCAGCAGCATTAGCAAGTATTTCGTTAGCTTCACTAGCAGCAACATCACCAAGTATTTCGCCAGCTTCACCAGGAGCAGCAGCAGCTAGTTGTTTGTCAGCTCCACCACCACCACCACAACCAGCAGCATCAGGATCTAGGGTTGCCTGAGCAATTACAGGTTCAACAGCTCTAGGGGCTCGGACAAAGAAAGGGTAGTTAATCCTAAGAAACACAGATTATCCCTTCAGATTGTCGACTCTGCTCCAGACTTGCTCTACTAGGTCTTTGGATGGGCATGCGGACCTCGACAAAATGTCACACCGTAGCGATGGGTATGAAGAAAGTTGTGTCCCCATATGTTCTATTGTATCACGGACGTTGTTTAGTGCTCCCCTGATATGAATCCACATGAGTTCAACATCCTGTTTCATCTCGCCTCCAAGAGGTGCCAAGAACTAGTGCCGTGTCCCAAGTTCAGCATCTGCTACTGCATCTTCGATGACCGGAGCTGGAATGATGCGCGAGGCTGCATGGGTACCTGCGTGTTACTTACTGTCAGTAAGCAGATTTTTGAATGGGATTTTACATGCTATATGACACCATGACTCACCCCAAATGGATGGCTCCCAAACACGCACGTCGTCGATAGGTTCAGTGACCGCATAAATGTGTTGCGGTTTGTACGAATAGTAGCTGGAGGTGAAGACGGCGTCGACATACTTCTCCGGCCGCATGAAGTCGTCGCGCAACACTGTCAATTCCTCGTCTTTTGGGCATCTAATGAATGTGATTGCCTTATCGAACACCGCTAAGAGGTCGTACTCCCAATCATTCCACGGCTCCCGTGGTCTATGTAAGAGTTGTACCTTCAGGAGCTCAAGTTCTACCATGTTGAACCTATAAGCAAATTCAGAAATGGGCGGTGTGGCGCCCCGCTAAAACCACTACTAGAAAATCGCTGTGTTTTTGTGCATTGCATCATCATGACCGCATGCTAATGTCATCATGCCACATTGCATTTGAGCATCGTCATCATCATGCATGGTTTGTTTAAAAACTATTTTCGAAAAGTCTAGTTTTGTTTTCTAAACGCCCCGTCTTTATTTCTAATAAAAACTCCGGTCTTTTCCAGATAGTTTTATTTGTCTAAAATTATTTACAAAGGCCTATTTCAAAATAAAAATAAAAGTTAAGTTGTTTTTTTAGAGGCAGCCAGCCAGGCCCAAAGCCCAGCCGGCCACCTCCTTCCTAGCCCTAAAACCAGCTAACCCTAAAAACCCTAATCCCCTTCCCCCTCCATTTTTCCCTCCCAGCCGCCGCCACCTGCCGTTTTCTCGCCCACCAGCCACTCCCTCCACCTCACCCCGACCAACCCCGTCTCGCCACCTCACCAGCCCCACCCCCTGCCTAGACCCACACGCTCACCCACACACGCGACCCTCTCTCGCCGCCAGCAACACAGGCACGTACCGCGTCACCCTAGCCCCAACCCCACGCAGCGAAATCCCCACCAACCCCCGCACGTCGCTCTCACCTGGTCCCTCCTCGAACCCCCCACCCCGCGTGAGCACCCCGCCCGCTCTCCCGCCTGGCCCCACGCGCAGGAGACGGCCGCCCACTCCCAACCCCGCCACACACCTGGTCCGCATGGCCCCCACCTCGGTTCCCCCGTCCCCACGCTCACCTCCCTCCTCTCTCTCCGGTCTCTCTCCTCCCACCTACCCCGATGCCCCGCCCTCTCCGCGCCGGCCGCACGCGAGCCAGCCGCGCCTCTTCCCGCAAGACAGCGCACCGCATCCCCTCTGCCCCGTTACCGGCGGGGCCCCGTCTCCCGCTCCTCTCTACAGAGCACCCCGCCGGCCGCCTCGAGCTCTGCAGGCGCCGCGGCAGCGCGCCTCCGGCCACCTCTTCGTCGCCGCGGTCGCTTCTCCTCCGCCTCGTCCAACCCGTCCCCGACCTTCCTCTCTACTCGATCCCCTCCTCCACTACCCCCGCTCCGGCCACCGACCCCGCCGCCAGGAACTCCGTGGGCGCCGGCAGCTGTTGCTCCCTCCTCGGCCGTCCTCGACCTCGTCCTCACCTCCCCCTCGCGAGTCCTTTGCCGCCAGCAACCGCTGCCGTTGCGGTCGTCCTGGGCGCCTCCGCCTCTGCGCGCCACCGGGACCCTCTGCGTGCTTCGCCACCCGGCCTCTCTCTCTCTCCCGCCGCTCTCCTCTCGGCCTCCGCGGTCCTTGTCCATGCCCGACCACCGCCAGGGCCACCCTCTACTTCCACGTCCATCGATGCCGCGGGGTCTCCCTGTCGTTCGGTCGTCGCTCCAAGCCGCGTCCGAACTCGTCCTGCCGCTCAGCGTCTCCGATGGCTGGGCCCCCTCTACCCCCTCCGGCACCCGTACCGATGAACCCGCTCGTGTCCTCTCTGCCGCTGTAAGGCCACGACCTCCTCCCCTGCGCCTAGGCCACCTGCAGGTGTCTCCCGTTTGAATGATGGGTGCAGGTATACCCTATCATGTGTGTTGTTGTGTCGCCTAGGATCCCCGACTCCGCTCACCATCGAGTCGCCAAGGTCTCCTCATTGACAAGCAAACCGAGTCCGACACCGGTGGTCGAAGCGAAAAACCAAGTCCTCCATCATGGGCAAGATCTTCTTCATGGACCCGACTCGACGACCTTCGCCACGGAACCCAGAGATCTTTTACACGAAACCGACGTACCATGCAAGACCGCCGACGCCACATCCAAGTCCGGTACCGACGCCAAGATCTTCCACGCGAACGCCGAACATCTTTGACCCGGAACACGAAGACCTCTGCCTCGGAACAACAAGTACTTCGCCACGGATCCGATGCCCGAGAACCCGGACGCCAAGGTTGCCGACACGGCACACCGAGTCTTCCATCGGGGACGTCAGGCACGTCGACATGGAACCGAAGGACGCCAAGTTCTTCATCCCGCACGCCAAGACCGACCCGGTACGCGGACCCAACAAGATCTACACTTCGTCAAGATCGTCCCAACCTGCCAAGTTCGCCTACCCGGACACCGTTCGACAAGATCTACTTCACGGATCCGAAGACCACCGGTACCTGATCCAATCAAGTTCGCCATCAACGACAAGATCGACCGCTTGGAACCCAAGTTCTCCATCTTGTATCCGAACCTCGCCGTTCCGTCCAACCCTGAGTCTGAACCCCGAACCCCCCGGAACCAAGGTCTCCCGAACCCAGATGTGTGAACCTTTTCCCAAGCCCTATTTTATAAATGCTATATATAAAACTTGTTGCATATAAATTGTTCATGCTTGCATACATGTTTGTGGGTTGGGGGCATTATGCCGATTCACCTCCTAATTAAATATGGAGTGTTTATGCGGGATATCCTAGTATTATTCCGGACTCCATTCAAATTTGTGTAGAGAACCGATGCCATGTGTTGCCTTGAAAATACAACAATTAAATTGCAGGGTTTCTAAATAACTTGAACCTTCTAATTAATTGTCGGGACCCCGGTTCCGCTTAATACTACCTAATTGCACCGCATCTGCATCATATCATAAGCATGCCGGATCTTCTGCCGTAGTATTAAATATTGCATCCGGTGTTTCTTCTAGTGTTTGCTTCTTCGCGGATTAGGCCGTGAGTTGATGCGAGTATCGTCAAGTTCTCCGGATATGATGCTTTGGTAGTGTTTCCCAGGCGAGCATCTCTCCCCCTTGTACCTATTTTGAATTTATAGTCTTTATTTCCTCCTATTGATCTATTGCTATCCGTGTCGTGATGCTTTAGTTTCCGAACACCAGTTATATCCTGTGCAGCCTCTATATTGCCTTGGACACCTCCTATTACCTGTGTTTGGTAGATAGCTGGCCTTGCGAGTCGTAGTTGCTTGCTCAGGTGCGATCTCGTGTTGTCAAGTACCACAGTTGTTGGAAGGTTGGCAGATGCTTAATGGTGGAGATGCTTAATGGTGGAGTTGTTCATGACTTTAGATACAACTATTAAAATGATAGATATAACTAATGCAGAGGCATCAGTGGGCAATAGATGTTATTTGGTTCTTCCACGCTCACTTGTGTCCCCTAGGACCCCGAGTACTTGATACCTATTCCTTGACTATTCAAACTATCCACATCCGGGAGGGCTTATGGACCCCCCTGAGCCAGAGCTTGATTCATTTCTTATTTCTTGGGGCCACAAGTAGTTTGGGGCTTTATTACTATCCTGTACTTATGCCATGCTTACTGCTTTATTTACGATTGTGTGTGGAGCACCTGTACTGTTTTGGAACGTGGAATGTTTTCGCGGTATCGACAACCCCAGTCACACTTTCGGGTTCCCAGTCGTTTACAGCCATTGTCACAAACCCTGGGTCCGTTCCGGAGCCAGCCAACTTTGTTGCGGGTAGCTTAGTGGGGTGGCCCCCTGAAATTTTTTGTGAATCCTATGATCGCTTTGTCGTGAAAGCCTTGTTGGGTTTTGAGTTGGTTTTTCCGAGGTTGATCGTGTGTGTTGCTATTTGTGCATCCCTGTAGGGTAAATCTTTCTGAAAGCCGTGTCCGCGGTTATGGATGACTTGGAGCACAGTATCTCGATCATAGACAAGCATAACTAAAGTAGTGTTATAAATTTGACTTAATATGTGACTAGTAATCAGCTTCAACTATAAGGAATGGATATTAAAAATGCCAACAACTGATGGATCTGTGGTGATCTGTATCATACTATACCTGCCTAGTAAGTAGTGCAACTCCAATGGAATGTGATAAAAGTGCCAACAACTGCTGGGTTTTGGGATTCCTTAGGACAATTATATCTGACTAGTAAACGTTCCCACTACAACGGAATGTTAACTAAAACTGCCCACTACTTATGTTATCAGGATGACTCATGCTATCTATATCTGACTAGTAAGTGCTTCAACTATAATGGAATGAATAAAACTGCCAACTGTGTGAGTTCCTCGGTTTGACTTCCTCGTTTGGTCTCGAGGGGGAATACCAGGATGGGTATGTTTGGTGTTAGTATCAGGTTGGAACCGAATAGGTCTTTCTTATCTCTCTCTAATAGCCGACAATTAATCGAGTCTCTATAGGTTGTTTAGTGCATGCTGCGCTGCCGCTTCAGTCCACCATACCTATGTAGGCGAGAGCCGCCGAATTCTAGCCTCGCCGTGTACTGGCTTCAGTACTGACGCTCCTCTTTTTCCTTTGCCCTTTGTCGGCACCCATTTTGTTTTAGCAGGTTTGAGATCGACGTTGTTAGCAGGGTTACCCTTCCGGCTTGACCTGGGCAGGGTTATGGACGCCATTGGTTATTCTTCAGGGCTCTTAGCCCCATTTGCATCTTGTCCGTAGTCGGACGCTCTATCGTTTTCGAGGTGATTTGGATCTTTGTATATTATATCTGTATTCTTGACTCGTTGAATCGCTGTTGTATATATATCTGTTCTGTGGGTCCCAACGAGGACTGATGTGTAATGGTATTACTTCATTTTCCACCCGCACGAAAGTGCCTGGTGGGCGTCCTTGAATCGTTTCTATGCGGGTTTGGCAGGAAGGGCTAAAACTTGCATAGGGCCGATTTGAGGGTGTTACAGAGTGGTATCAGAGCTCAGCAGTTGCGATACCCCACAAGTCCAGCCTGTAGGATAACCTAGCTAACGACCGATTTAGAGTGTCAAAACTATTTTGCAAAATCGTTGGATAGATCTGATTAGGTCTACTTTTACTCCTTACCCCTCTGTTGTTCTCCTCTTACCTCTGCGTGTTTTGGATCTGTTCTTTTCCCTTCTTCTAGTCCAGGATTTCTCGTGGTTGGGTTTTCCGTTGTACCTTTAGGGTTCGCTTCCTCCTTTGGCAACGGTGTTTCTACCTTCAGACTTCATGCTATCTAAGTAAACCTTAATCTGTGGTACCATTCTCTGTTCCTTGTTTGTGCCTTCTGGTGTTTTCCGACGCGACGACATCATCTACGCCAGATCCGATGCAGAGCCTGCATCACTTTTTTTTCTGAACCTCGATTGTCGAGATCTTCAGTCTGATTCCGAGAGTTGGTTGCAAAATTTCACTATTCATGTACGGAGTAATGATATGAGTATGGGATGGAGTCGCGACCATACCACTACTCTTATCATTCGCTTTTGTATATTGAATCGGTGGATCCAGCAATTTTACTCCGTCCACGGAAGCTTGAGGTGGCTTTATTTGTTGATACCTCTACCTTCGCCCTTTGTTTCCGGAGTGTTCTCTCGACCATCATGGACAACGAACTCTTGTTAGTGGTGTCGCGAGGATCTACACGAAGCAAGAAGAATCAGATCACCGGCTTTCTTCCCGGTACCATGAGGCAGATCTCGAGGCGAGATCCATTGTTAGTGGTGTCAAATTGTGGCGCCCCACTAAAACCACTACTAGAAAATCACTGTGTTTTTGTGCATTGCATCATCATGACCGCATGCTCATGTCATCATGCCACATTGCATTTGAGCATCGTCATCATCATGCATGGTTTGTTTAAAAACTATTTCCAAAATGTCTGGTTTTGTTTTCTAAACGCCCCATCTTTATTTCAAATAAAAACTCCGGTCTTTTCCGGATAGTTTTATTTGTCTAAAATTATTTACAAAGGCCTATTTCAAAATAAAAATAAAGGGTTTTCTATTTCCGAGCCCTCGGGTCCTTAGTTGTACTCAGTTTTCCCCAGCTCCTTAGTTTTTCCTCAGTTTTCCCCAATCCCTTGTGTGAAACCCGCAGAAGGAGCTCGGACGGAGGATTCCCGTTTAATAGATGTTGGTTGGTGCTGGCAAGTGGGGCCGCTGTTGGTGCCCCACAGTGGACACATCTCCACTTATCCAGATCATCGTGGGACCCACAACTTGTCCACGTTAGCGCGCCAGACCCACAGCTTACCCAGGTGACCATTGCAAAATGGGAGCCCGAGCCAGCCCCGCGCTCGTGCCCGTGCCATTGCTTCCCCTTTCTTTCCCCGCGCCCGTGCCCGTGCCATTGCTTCCCCTTTGTTTCCCCATGCCCCATTGTTCTTCTTCTCCGCCAGCGGCAGCCCTTCTCCGGCAGGCGGGTGATGTCTAGTTTCTCTTCGACCTCCCATTCTTCATGGCCGCAGTATGGACTTGTGCCTTTGACAAGATGCCCTGACTGCCCACGCCAGGAGCCTGTGAAGCGGTCGATCTGTAAGACGGACGACAACGGCAATCGTGGACATGAGTTCCTTGCATGCGAGAGGTTGCCATTTAGAGAGGGGGATAAGGTTAGATCTCGCTCCAATTTCTCTGTTTTCTCTCGATTTTCTTGTTATTCCCTCGAATTTGGGATTTAGGGTTCACGTTGTTGTTTTTAGATCCTGAAGAAATGCAGGCATTTCGATTGGATCGATGTGTACGTTCAGAGGCTTCAATTGTAGAAATCAATTGGCGCTATTGGGGAGCGCAATTTGGGAGGGGGGGAGTTGCTGTAGAGAATGCAGCGGAGAGAGGAGCCGTTCCGATTATGCCTAATGCTCCCAATGCAGGACTGGTGGAAGTGAAGGGAGAACTGAAGAAAATGAACAAGCAGTTAAGGCAGCTGATCGAGTTGAAGAAGCAAGCTAATCTGATGGCTGGTTGTTTTTTCTGTTGTATAATTGCGATCGGATTCTTATCATTGCTCACCAGGCGCTAGAAGTTGTTACAAGGGATACCTTGTTACAAATCCATTATTCAGTTAGATGTACTTGTAGTTGTTTTCATAGTTAGTGTGTGCATTCACGAAATTACCAACTATATTGGAATGCTAAAGAAAGTTGATAATTGTTAGAGGGGTGACAAATAATCCATTCACCGAAATCCCCCAAATATGCCAAATATGTATGTCTCATGTTTCTACCAAAATTACCAAAACTATATTCCCAACTATATTCCCTAAAATAAAAGGAAAGCTAAAGATAGTTGATAATTGTTAGAGGGGTGAAAATAATGCATTCACCAAAATCCGCAAATATGTATGCCTCATGTTTATACCAAAATTATACCACTTTTGGGCCGTTTCAAATTACCAAAACTATATCCCAAACTATATTCCCTAAAAGAAAAGGAAAGCTAAAGATAGTTGATAATTGTTAGAGGGGTGACAATAATGCATTCACCAAAATCCACAAATATGTATGCCTCATGTTTATACCAAAATTATACCACTTTTGGGCCGTTTCAAATTACCAAAACTATATCCCAAACTATATTCCCTAAAAGAAAAGGAAAGCTAAAGATAGTTGATAATTGTTAGAGGGGTGACAAATAATGCATTCACCGAAATCCGCAAACTATATTACGTGGCAAACTCGTTATTGCACATAAATAGAGGGGTGGCACTCTCCACCGACAGAGAGAGAGAGGGGTGGCCACAAAGAGACGGAGAGGGGTATACTGCCCGTTAGATCAGTTGATCAACGGTTCGTGGAGTCGATCCGTGTGACAACGGCTCAACTAATCAGGATAAGTTTGGGATTCTGAGAGCATTTGTGACAGAACTTGAGGGCAAAACTGAGTAGTACTAAGAATCCAAGGGCACATAAATAGTAAATAGACTAAGGGATTCAAACAAAAGAATTACAAAATGAAAAATGCGTGTTTTGTACAATATAATTCATATTGGGCTACATCAAATTATTTGCAATTCAAATATACATGAGTGTGACAATTATGGCATCATTTAGACAAACTATGTTTTGGGGAAGATGTTTTGCAAAGGGGTTTGAGTGGAAAACCATGCATCTTCATAGCTACACTAGTGATTCTGAGAAGTGGCAATTTGTGGTAAAACTTGATTTATATATGTTTGTTAAGGTTTTCTAGGTGGCAGGTTGCGTTGGAAGACTCCATGAGTAGGTGCCACTATGTTTTTATTTTTTTGGATTTTTTTGCGCATGAAATGACTCAATTAGCTATGTTAATCTCATTTGTTGACTCTCTGTTGACCAGCTACTTGAGGGTAAAACTGAGTAAATTGCACTTGCCAGTCTAAGTACTCGAGTGGAAAACTGAGTACAAATAAAATTTTTGTATAAGACCCGAGGTTATAACTGAGTACACCAAATGTCCTAGGGTTAGACTCGTGTCGCGGTGCATGCTGCAGCCGTGCATAGCGAACGCGTGTTGCGGTACACGCCACCTTCGTCTTTATAGAGCCCCTTTTCTCTCCCTCGACGCACGTTCTCACTGCAACCGCCTCTCCTGTCCCATCATCTTCTCCACAACCGAAGAGCCCAAGAAAAAACCCCGAAGAAAACCGCCGGCGATGGAGAAGAATGAGATGCCCATTGTCGGCGCATCAGCCGCCGGCGCATGGGCCGCGGCCCCCGTCCAGGCCCCTGTCGCTGCTTCCAACGTAGCAGCCGGCGCATCAGCCGCCGGCGCATCGGCCGCCGCCACCGTCCAGGCCCCCGTCGCTTGGAACCCGTACGAACCAGTGCCGTACGTCGCGCCGGAGAACCCCTACGACAGCAGCATCATCGACGACGAGCTGGAGGTAACCCTTTGCTCCCTTGTTCTTATCCCATTTCAATCCTTTTGTGTTAGATCTAGCGTTATTAGGGTTCGTCTGTTCCTAGTTCAATCCATTTATGTTAGATCTTGCGTTATTAGGGTTCGTCTGTTCCTAGTTCAATCCTTTTGTGTTAGATCTTGCGTTATTAGTGTTTGTGATTTGCTTTTGTTTAAGATTTGTGCCGATGATGATGAATATTTGGGCACAAATTGATTAAGGGTTTGGTCAGTAAACAATTGGTGTGTACAAATTTGTTGTGCATGATCTTTGGTTTACTGACTCAAATCCTGGATATAAGTGTGTCCAATGTAACTGAGGCTACCTCTTTTTTTCGAGCCCATATTATCATGCATGATCTTTGTTCACTCTCTGTTCCATCATCATTGCAATTGACTCCGTGTTTTTTGCACGATCTTTGGTGCTACGTGACAGGTGCAGAGCAGCGACGTCGACAGCGACGACGAGTCCTTCCACACCAAGACTCGTCACATCCTCAGGAGGCTGCAGTCCTGCCATTACGATGGCCCCTTTGCTCGAGGCATTTACAAGTGCCCCTTCTGCAACAGGAAGCTCCGGCCACCGACTTCAACTGCCTCGTGAACCATGCTGAATCCATTGGCAGATGCGGCGCTAGAGTTGGAACGACCGTGAATGTGCATGCGTTCATGGCCAAACACAAAGCACATGGGATTCACCTGCGCAACCTCCAAGCGAGTCACAGGCGCTACCTGGAGGCGTTGAACGTGCCTACTGCACTCTCTGTATGTGACTGCTCTATCTGTAGAGCAGCTTAAATTCATGTAAAATGTAGCTTATGTTGTATCTATCGGTACTACTGTTGGATCTGTTGTGAATATATCTATGCTATGTTGGCTGCTGTATGCAGCTTATCCTATATTTTCTCTGGATTTGTGCCCTAGATTTCCTACCTGATTGGGTAAAAACGAAGGCATAAAGAAATGAATGGCATTAAAAAATAGAAGGAGAAGCTGCTCTAGATTTGCTACCAATTTGGGCTATCAAATATGAATGAGATCGAGCGAGAGAGAGGAAAAAGGTACATTGAAAACTGCTAATCTGGGTGAAAGAGACAGAAACCACTCGTGCCCAAGTCCCTGACCCACACGGCTCCACACGCTACGGCCCCACACGCTACGGCCACACAAACACGGTCTCGTCCTGTCCCACGCGGTCCCTTCCTACCAGCCCCACACGACGCGACCCCACACGATGCAGCCCCACAAACGACACGACCCCACTCGTCAACACGGAACAGTCAACTTAACGGATTCCTTCCGTCCGAGCTCCTTCTGCGGGTTTCAGATAAGGACTTGGGGAAAACTGAGGAAAAACTAAGGAGCTGGGGAAAACTGAGTACAACTAAGGACCCGAGGGCACGAAAATAGAAAACCCCAAAATAAAAGTTAAGTTGTTTTTTTTGGAGGCAGCCAACCAGGCCCAAAGCCCAGCCAGCCACCTCCTTCCTAGCCCTAAAACCAGCTAACCCTAAAAACCCTAATCCCCCTTCCCCCTCCATTTTTTCCCTCCCAGCCGCCGCCACCTGGGCGCGCAAACCCACCCCACCTGCCGTTTTCCTGCCCATCAGCCACTCCCTCCACCTCACCCCTACCAACCCCGTCTCGCCACCTCACCAGCCCCACCCCCTGCCCAGACCCACACGCTCACCCACACACGCGACCCTCTCTCGCCGCCAGCAACATAGGCACGTACCGCGTCGCCCAGCCCCAACCCCACACAGCGAAATCCCCACCACCCCCCGCACGTCGCTCTCACCTAGTCCCTCCTCAAACCCCCCACCCCGCGTGAGCACCCCGCTCGCTCTCCCGCCTGGCCCCACGCGCAAGAGACGGCCGCCCACTCCCAACCCCGCCACGCACCTGGTCCGCGCGGCCCCCGCCTCGGTTCCCTCGTCCCCAGGCTCACCTCCCTCCTCTCTCTCCGGTCTCTCTCCTGCCACCTACCCTGATGCCCCGCCCTCTCCACGCCGGCCGCACGCGAGCCAGCCGCGCCTCTTCCCGCGAGACAGCGCGCCGCCTCCCCTCTTCCCCGTTACTGGCATGGCCCCGTCTCCCGCTCCTCTCTATAGAGCACCCCGCCGGCCGCCTCGAGCTCTGCAAGCGCCGCAGTAGCGCGCCTCCGGCCACCTCTTCGTCGCCGCGGTCGCTTCTACGCCGCCTCGTCCAACCCGTCCCCGACCTTCCTCTCTACTCGATCCCCTCCTCCACTGCCCCCGCTTCGGCCACCGACCCCACCGCCAGGAACTCCGTGGGCGCCGCCAGCTGCTGCTCCCTCCTCGGCCGTCCTCGACCTCGTCCTCGCCTCCCCCTCGCGAGTCCTTCGCCGCCAGCAACCGCCACCGTTGCGGTCGTCCTGGGTGCCTCCACCTCTGCGCGCCACCGGGACCCTCTGCGTGCTCTGCCGCCCGGCCTCTCTCTCTCCCGCCGCTCTCCTCTCGGCCTCCGTGGTCCTCGTCCACGCCCGACCACCGCTAGGGCCATCCTCTAGTTCCACGTCCATCGATGCCACGGGTTCTCCCCGTCGTTCGGTCGCCGCTCCAAGCCGCATCCGAACTCGTCCTGCCGCTCAGTGTCTCTGACAGCCGGGCCCCCTCTACCCCCTCCGGCACCCGTGCCGATGAACCCGCTCGTGTCCTCTCTGCCGCTGTAAGGCCACGACCTCCTCCCCTGCGCCTAGGCCACCTGCAGGTGTCTCCCGTTTGAATGATGGGTGCCGGTATACCCCATCATGTGTGTTGTTGTGTCTCCTAGGATCCCTGACTCCGCTCGCCATCGAGTTGCCAAGGTCTCCTCATTGACAAGCAAACCGAGTCCGACACCGATGGTCGAAGCGAAAAACCAAGTCCTCCATCATGGGCAAGATCTTCTTCATAGACCCGACTCGACGACCTTCGCCACGAAACCTAGAGATCTTTTACATGAAACCGATGTACCATGCAAGACCACCGATGCCACATCTAAGTCCGGTACCGACGCCAAAATCTTCCACGTGAACGCCGAACATCTTTGACCCAGAACACGAAGACCTCTGCCTCGGAACAACAAGTACTTCGCCACGGATCCGATGACCGAGAACCCGTACGCCAAGGTCACCGACACGGAACACCGAGTCTTCCATTGAGGATGTCAGGCACGTTGACATGGAACCGAAGGACGCCAAGTTCTTCATCCCGCACGCCAAGACCGACCCAGTACGCGGACCCGGCAAGATCTACACTTCGTCAAGATCGTCCCAACCCGCCAAGTTCGCCTACCCGGACACCGTTTGACAAGATCTACTTCACGGATCCGAAGACCACCGGTACCCAATCCACTCAAGTTCGCCATCAACGACAAGATCGACCGCTTGGAACCCAAGTTCTCCATCTTGTATCCGAACCTCGCCGTTCCATCCAACCCTGAGTCTGAACCCCGAACCCCCGGAACCAAGGTCTCCCGAACCCAGATGTGCGAACCTTTTCCCAAGCTCTATTTTATAAATGCTATATATAAAACTTGTTGCATATAAATTGTTCATGCTTGAATACATGTTTGTGGGTTGGGGGCATTATGCCGATTCACCTCCTAATTAAATATGGAGTGTTTATGCGGGATATCCTAGTCTTATTCCGGACTCCATTTAAATTTGTGTAGAGAACCGATGCCATGTGTTGTCTTGAAAATACAACATTTAAATTGCGGGGTTTCTAAATAACTTGAACCTTCTAATTAATTGTCGGGACCCCGGTTCCACTTAATACTGCCTAATTGCACTGCATCTGCATCATATCATAAGCATGCCGGATCTTCTGCCGTAGTATTAAATATTGCATCCGGTGTTTCTTCTAGTGTTTGCTTCTTTGCGGATTAGGCCGGTGAGTTGATGCGAGTATCGTCAAGTTCTCCGGATATGATGCTTTGGCAGTGTTTCCCAGGCGAGCATCTCTCCCCTTTCTACCTATTTTGCATTTATAGTCTTTATTTCCTCCTGTTGATCTATTGCTATCCGTGTCGCGATGCTTTAGTTTCCGAACACCAGTTATATCCCGTGCAGCCTCTATATTGCCTTGGACACCTCCTATTACCTGTGTTTGGTAGATAGCTGGCCTTGCGAGTCGTAGTTGCTTGCTCAGGTGCGATCTCGTGTTGTCAAGTACCACAGTTGTTGGAAGGTTGGCAGATGCTTAATGGTGGAGATGCTTAATGGTGGAGTTGTTCATGACTTTAGATACAACTATTAAAATGATAGATATAAGTAATGCAGAGGCATCGGTGGGAAATAGATGTTATTTGGTTCTTCCACGCTCACTTGTGTCCCGTAGGACCCCGAGTACTTGATACCTATTCCTTGACTATTCGCACTTTCCACATCCGGGAGGCCTTATGGACCCCCCTGAGCCAGAGCTTGATTCATTTCTTATTTCTTGGGGCCACAAGTAGTTTGGGGCTTTATTACTATCCTGTACTTATGCCATGCTTACTGCTTTATTTACGATTGTGTGTGGAGCACCTGTACTGTTTTGGAACATGGAATGTTTTCGCGGTATCGACAACCCTAGTCACACTTTCGGGTTCCCAATCGTTTACAGCCATTGTCACAAACCCTGGATCCGTTCCGGAGCTAGCCAACTTCGTTGCGGGTAGCTTAGTGGGGTGCCCCCCCTGAAATTTTTTATGAATCCTATGATTGATTTGTCGTGAAAGCCTTGTTGGGTTTTGAGTTGGTTTTTCCGAGGTTGATCGTGTGTGTTGCTATTTGTGCACCCCTGTAGGGTAAATCTTTCTGAAAGCCGTGTCCGCGGTTATGGACGACTTGGAGCACAGTATCTCGATCATAGACAAGCATAACTAAAGTAGTGTTATAAATTTGACTTAATATGTGACTAGTAATCAGCTTCAACTATAAGGAATGGATATTAAAAATGCCAACAACTGATGGATCTGTGGTGATCTGTATCATACTATACCTGCCTAGTAAGTAGTGCAACTCCAATGGAATGTGATAAAAGGGCCAACAACTGCTGGGTTTTGGGATTCCTTAGGACAATTATATCTGACTAGTAAACATTCCCACTACAACGGAATGTTAACTAAAACTGCCCACTACTTATGTTATCAGGATGACTCATGCTATCTATATCTGACTAGTAAGTGCTTCAACTATAATGGAATGAATAAAACTGCCAACTGTGTGAGTTCCTCGGTTTGACTTCCTCGTTTGGTCTCGAGGGGGAATACCAGGATGGGTCTGTTTGGTGTTAGTGTTAGGTTGGAACCGAATAGGTCTTTCTTATCTCTCTCTAATAGCCGATAGTTAATCGAGTCTCTATAGGTTGTTTAATGCATGCTGCGCTGCCGCTTCAGTCCACCATACCTATGTAGGCGAGAGCCGCCGAATTCTAGCCTCGTCGTTTACTGGCCTCAGTACTGACGCTCCTCTTTTTTCCTTTGCCCTTTATCGGCACCCCTTTTGTTTTAGCAGGTTTGAGATCGACGTCGTTAGCAGGGTTACCCTTCCGGCTTGGCCTGGGCAGGGTTATGGACGCCATTGGTTATTCTTCAGGGCTCTTAGCCCCATTTGCATCTTGTCCGTAGTCGGACTCTCTATCGTTTTCGAGGTGATTTGGATCTTTGTATATTATATCTGTATTCTTGACTCGTTGAGTCGCTGTTGTATATATATCTGTTCTGTGGGTCCCATCGAGGACTGATGTGTAATGGTATTACTTCGTTTTCCACTCGCACAAAAGTGCCTGGTGGGCATCCTTGAATCATTTCTATGCGGGTTTGGCGGGAAGGGCTAAAACGTGCATAGGGCCGATTTGAGGGTGTTATAGGCAGCGGCCACCCATTATTGAATGTAGTAATGCCGACACCCTCCAAAGATGGTAATGTAAATCTCAACGATCTGTAGCAATTTTTTAGAGTCCAAGTACTCCCATCCTGGGATAAAAGGACTAGCCACTCGCCGTTGCCACCCACCCAGTTCTGGTCATCTCCCATTTCCGTCTCTTCTTCTTCCTTGATATTCACCACTACTGATTCCGACCACTTATCCAGCAGCAACAGTTTTGCATGAATATTCTATAGATTTTGTTGTCAGTTGGTACAATAACCTAGCATGGATTCCATTACAAATACAATTTGACAACTGGACCTTCAGATTAAAGTACACAAAATATCGCCTAAATAAGAGTGTCTCCTCAGATATCGCCTAAATTCTGCCTGTGTCACTACGAAGATGCCCAATATATGGAGTAGGAGCAGAGCCTCCCAAAACAAACTCCTGACGATGATCATAAACAGCCCGGGGCATAACAGGCTTAAATCGTCTAATCTGTTTGTTTTTATTTTAGGAAACAGAATATCACCTAGCAGGCATTCCAATGCAAATCGAAATTGACAACTCGTCTATCACCTAAAGTAAGACTGTGTCACTATGAAAATACCAGAATATCAGGTACTAGCGGAGCTTCCGCTGTACATAATAGTCTTTAATGGTTCAATTTGTTCAAACCGCGCGTGCACACAACACGTTCGACGAAAGGAACATAGGATTGCGATGAGAGTTCAGCACATATGAATCAACGATATGACTGAACCAATAAGCAAGATACTGGAACTTACGTGGCCATCGCAGTCATTTGGCCATTTGCTGGTATTGGGGTAAAGAAGGCCTGGCGTGCCGAATGGTTGTTCGTCCATGTCCCGCATCGTGAAGCGGTAGCCAGGGATGCAGCGAGCGAGGCGGGCGACAAAGATGATGTCCAACCCCGTGGCGATCCTGTGCATGTTCATGACGCTGAGGTTCAGCCATCCCCAATCCTTGCGATGGTGGTCGCCCTGGCCATCCGAGTCGTCGTTGCATGCATTTCGCTTCAGCCTGCTGCTACCCCAAGCTCTACCCATAGTGGCAAATGGAGTCTGGAATCCGGTAGATTAATGGAGGCGTTGTGATAAGGAGGTGGATGGATTCGAGAGGGGATGGAATCAGGGATGGGGCAGTTGTTCGAGTAGGGAGTGACCTGGTGAGGAACCGCCGCTGCCACTGGTTCTCGTCCGCATGGAAGACAAGGAAGGGGGTCATAATTATTGAGGGCGCGCACCGGAACCGTCTAGAAGAAGTGAAAAAATAAATTGTAAGAGAGAGAAATGTGCGACCCGCATATCAGTGAGTGAAGGTCGGCACGTGCAAACGTGACTATGTTTGACTTTGATCGTGCATGACAGACCTCGATTCCACCGCATGCAAGTGGCGCAGAAAAAATTTTAGGCAGCGCTAGCGTCGACGTGTAAAACCACCGTTTTTCTCCACCTTCACCCTACTACGAACGGTCATGCACCATTCCAGATATTGGTAAGGGTGGTTCCAATCTTTCCCTTTTCCGTCTCATTTCCTCCTCCACGGCCTCTGATACATTGCAAATGTATCTATAATTTTTGATGTTCCATGCTTAGTTTTATCCACTTTCTTGTGTTTTGTTCCAACTTTGGAGTACTTTTCATATGATTTCTTGGACTAACCTATTAACAAGAGCCACAGTGCCAGCTGCCTGTTTTCTGCTGTTTTTGGTTCCAGGAAAGTCAGAAAATGAATATTCTCGGAATTGGACGGGACAAAAGCCAAAGTGCCTATTTTTCCGGATGTCATCAAGTGCCAGAATACGAGACGGAGAGGGGCCAGGGGGGCACCACACCACCTGGCCGCGCGGCTAGGACTAGCCCACGCCAGGGGGTGGTGTGGCCGCTCCCGGCACCCCCTCGGCCTCTTCTTCCGCCTATATATTGCCCTCGGGATGAAAACCCTAAGTCCTCGATCAAAAAATCCACGAAAGAGTCTGTAGCTGCCGTCATCTCCATCCCTAGATCGGGAGGGATCTGAAGCTCTTCCCGGCACCCTGCCGGAGAGGGGAATTCACCCTGGAGGCCTTCTTCATCACCATGCAAGCCTCCGGTGTGATGCGTGAGTAGTTCATCCTTGGACTACGAATCCATGTAGTAGCTAGATGGCTGGTTCTCCTCCTTTGTGCTTTCATGTCTAGATCTTGTGAGCTCCGTTCATGATCAAGATCATCTATTTGTAATTCTACATGTTGTGTTTGCGGGGATCCGATGGATATTGAGATGCTATTTCATATTGATTATTGATTCTATCATGTCTTTGTTATTTGTGATCTTGCATGCTTTCCGTTGTTAGTAGCTATCTTGGCCAAGTAGATGCTAGCAACTCCAAGAGTTAGTATTTATGCTCGATAGTGGGTTCATGCCTCTAGTAATCTGGGGAAGTGATAGAAATCTCTAAGGTACTAGATGTGTTGTTGCTACAATGGAGAAAACAACAATCCTTTGTCCATAGAACAATCGTATTTTTTACTTTACACGCAGTTCGTAAAGCAATAATATGTTGCTTGCAACTTAATATTGGAGGGGGTTCGGATGATAACCTGAAGGTGGATTATTAGTCATAGATGTAGTTGGATGGCGGTCTATGTATTATGTTGTAATGCCCAATCAAGTCTCAAAGGAGTCAAGATGATTAGTATATGCATGTATTGCTTTCTCGATGTTTGTCAATTGCCCCGCTGTAATTTGTTCACCCAGCATGTTATCTATCTTAAGGAGAGCCACCTCTAGTGAACTATGGATCCCGGTCCATGTCTTTTACATACAATCTACAATCTTCTACTGCTTTGTGTTTACTTTCTGCAAACTTTTACTTCTTTGCATTCGATACGTTTAATCATTTGTTTTCCGCAAAACACGGTGAGATTGACAACCTCATCGCAAGTTGGGGACAAAGTTCTGTGGTTGTGTTGTGCAGGTCTCCATGTTGCTACTAGCACCAGTAGTGCGCCCTGCCAAAGCTCAGCTAGTAACAACTTTGGGGTGTTTCCTTGCTCCTACTGGTTCGATTAAACCTTGGTTTCATAACTGAGGGAAACTTGCTGCTGTGCTCATCATACCTTCCTCTTGGGGTTCCCAACGAGCTCTATAGCAACACCGCCATCAAGCATTTTTCTGGGCGTCGTGCATTGAGCCATCAGCCTCATCGTGTTTCTCGTCCATGGCCTCATCCATTTCCTCCGCCACGACATCACCCTCTTCCTCCGTATCCTTTCCCTCTTGCCTGTAGTCATGGACTTTTTGAACGTCCGAAACGACCATAGAAGTACATGGCGGGAAGAAGATCAATGTCGTCTACACCACCGATCTTGTGATGGTGAGGAAAACTCTGAGTAATTACACGAGTTGGCTACGGTTCGAAGAAAACAGGTTCGTAGGTCTCGACCTCGAGTACAACCGCGATCACCGTAGGATCGCCGTGGTGCAACTCTCCATGAAGGGGCATGTCCTCGTATAACAGCCTTTTTGCGAGAAGGGGGCTGACGGGATCTGGTAGACTTTGATGTCTTTTTGCTCCTAAACCGTCTGTTTGCAAAAGTTATTGCTATATTATTGATCTAAATTCATTTTCATGCAGGTGGGGTGAAAGAATTAGGGATCTGTTTCATGACTTTCTTGTGAACCAGCACATAACATTTACTAGTTTTGACATCACGAATGACACTAAACTGCTTGAAAGCCTGACTATCAACATTAGAATCCCAAAGGAGTGCAGAGTGGACATCCAGGAAATTTACTGGATCCCAGGGACGAAGGGCGGCAGGACCAGGATGGCCGCTCTTGCCTCCGAACTCATCGACCCGTGGTACGCTGACATGAAGGGCAAACTGCCGAGATGTTCGTGGAGGAGTTTAGGGCATGATTACTGGGTGGATAAGCCGCTTTCTGAACCTAATCTTAAGTACGATGCAATTGACGGGTATCTTAGCCACGAGCTATACCGCTAGATTGTAAAATCTCGTTCCAGGCATCGCATCATTGAACCACCACCAAGGAAGGTTGTTTTCCCCAGATGGTGGAGTGTAGAAGAATCTACAAGCCGAGGCAAGCGACCGAAGGCATCCTGGGATCGGTTGCCTTCTCCAACAGGCTGGGATGTAGACTTTTAGTGCATGATTGTTGTGTTTGTATGGGGCTTGTTATGTTTATGAAGACATGTTATTTCAGAAGTACACTATGTGAGCAATTATGAACTGTTGTGTATTACTGATGGCCCAAAATATATCGAGCTCGTTGGGGAACCCCAAGAGGAAGGTATGATGAGCACAACAGCAAGTTTTCCCTCAGTTAATAAACCAAGGTTATCAATCCAATAGGAGCAAGGAAACACCCCAAAGGTGTTGCCAGCTGGACTTTGGCAGGGCACACTACCGGCGTCAGCAACAACGTGGAGACCTGCACAACACAACCATAGAACTTTGCCCCCAACTTGCTGAAATGGATCGTATGGGCACCTAGAGGGGGGGGGTGAATAGGTGCTACTTCAAATTTTAATGTTTTTTCAATTTTAGGCTTAACACAAAAGGTAAATTCTCTAGATAACTATTTAGAAGAATTTCCCTATATACAAACCTATCTACTAGCGAGTAAGAGGCGAGTGGAAAGAGGAACGAGTGAACCATAGTGAAGCACGCGGAGACACAGGATTTGTTTTACCACAGTTCCTTCCTTGTTAAGGGAAGTACATCTGCGTTGGAGGGGTGGGCGGTACTAATACCACCACGACACAATAGGCCTCAGCCTGTTCTCCGATGGATCCCGCCACCAAAGGCCTGATCCACCTTTCCACTATAGGAACCCTTCGAGGCGGGTACCGGAGCCTTTACACAACTAGCAGGGCACAACTCCACAACCAAATTGGAGCCTCCCGTAATGACAACAAGCTGCCACAAGAACAAGTTATCAATAACAAAATACAAGATCTAGATATTAGCAAGAATACTAGATCGGGGATTTCTCCAAATGAATGGAGAGGAGTTGATGTGCTTGATTCGTGATGGCGATGAAGATCGTCTCCTCTTTCAATTCCCCCAAAGATCGAAGCCTTCGGGTGGTTGAAGTGGGAGATCTATAGAGAGAGCACTTTTCAAATGAATCAAGAGTTCTACTCGATGGGGAAGAAGGGGCTTTTATACCCCCTTTCCAAACCAAGCCGTTGCAGCCTTTGGGGGCCAGATTATCCGGCTCAAGTGAGGGCCGGATTATCCGACCTGGGGAAACTCCGCCCCAGACTCGGATTATCCGGCAGAAAATCCGCCTACAGACAGAAGCTCGCGCAGGCTAGCCCTTGACACCTTCTCCTGGGGACTAGATTATCCGGCCCTAGGGGAGGGCCGGATTGTCCGGCTAGAGGAAAAATCCGCCCCAGCCACGGAATATCCGGAGGAAATTCCGCCCCCAGACAGAAGCACGCGCATACGCTCTCTTGGGCGATTCCCCTAGGGCCGGATTATCCGGCCCAACATGAGGGCCGGATTATCCGGTCTAGGGAGAAAAACCGCCCCAGAGCCGGACTGTCCGGGGGGAAATTCGTCCCCAGACAGAAGTTCGCGCAGCGCCAGCCCTGGCCAAAATGATCTGGCCGGATTATCCGACCCATGATGGGGGCAGATAATCCGACCCCCCCAAATGCACAAAACTTTCCTGCAACACTTAGTACACATTAGAACTTCCATGGTATTGTTATCTAACACACAAAACATAGGAAATCATGAAACGTTCTTTCAATCTCCCCCTTTTTGGTGTTAGATGACAATACTAGGATTTGCAAGAAAGTTCACAAGACCATCAACAATGAATACATGAAAGAGACTCCCCCTCAATGTGTGCATACTAGAAATTTGTATTTGAATACAAATGCACACAAATAGGTGCAAGTCTATTCCATTGGAATTTGAACAACATAATCATACCACTGAGATAGGGAGAGGCGTCCTTGATATAGCCACTATTATAAATGTGATAACCAATATAAGTTCCTTCCTCGAGATAGATACCCAACATTATAGGATATGATAGATGAATCCATATGCGTAATCCACGAGATAAATCCAGAATTCCACAGACACAAAGTTTCACACAAACCACAAATTAAAGTTCAACGCTAAATGGGCACAAGCAAGAAAACGGCGAATGAAAAGTGCAAATGCTTGTGCCCGACCCATGCAAATCCTCGGAGACCTAATAGAACTACTTCTCCCCCTTTGGCATCGAGACGCCAAAAAGGAAGAAGAGCGATGCTAATGCCCCAAGGTATCACTTGTAGTCATCATCCTCGTCCTCGTCCTCGTTCCCATCATCATCATCCTCGTCCTCGTCCTCGTTCCCATCGTCCTCATCCTCAAGCTCCTCGGTGTCATCGTCCTCATCATCAGCAGTGGCCGCAGAAGGGAACAAGTGACTCTCTAGCTCTCCATAGTTAAGCCCAGAAGAAGAGTTCCACCGGGCATATGGTGTGGGAGGAGTAGGAGCAGGAAGATCACTAGAAGCACTTGACACATGGTGAATGATGAGCTGCTGAGAGTGGGCCAACTCATGGCGCTGCTTGTAAGCCTCGTACTGGCCCTTGCGTGTGTCCACGCCCATGCAAAGAATGTTCCGCTGGAACCAGTTCAGCTGCTTGATCTCATGAGCAACGGGAGGCACTGGAGGCCTGCGAGCATCCCTCATGAGACCCTCAGGAGCAGAAGAGGGGTGAGAGGTCTTCTGAACCTTGGTGTAGATCTTCTTTGCCTTATGCACAATGGCAATGCTGAATTCTTCAGAGGGAAGCAGGTGCTTGATGAGCATCATCATGTAGGGAGCATAAGGAATGGACAACCGGTTGAACATTGCATCAGTCAATTCATGGTAGATGAAGTCCATCACATCCAGCTTGTACTGCACGGACTCATCCTCGCACGAGGAAACCTCATGAGATAAGGCTAGGAGCTGGACTAGGTGACCACGGATCCTGTCATTGTTGCCTCCACTCGGAGTGATAGAATCCTGGAAGAGGCCCACCAAGGCAGCATAGATTGGAGCAAGACCAGCAAGGGTGCCCACAATGCCATTGTCCATCGTGCACGGAGAGAGGACTGTATCTTTATGGGGCTTCAGTTGGGTGATGATGCGGTGGCCACTAGCTCGATCCCTGCTGCGGAAAGAGTACCCAAGCACCTCACAAACACATGAAAATCAGCACTCATAGGCCTGTCACGAGTCATCCACTTCATAGTCCGATGCTCATCACCACAAATAACCAATGTGGAAAAGAACTGCTTCACAACTTCAGAGTCATAGGAGCATTGGAGAGCCATGAGATGGTGCAACCCCATCCGCTCAGCCACATACATGGCATCGAGAAGGTGAGGCTTCTCCAAGGCCTCAGCAAGAATCAGCGGGAGCATAGGCCTAATCTTCAGCCTGGCATACACATCTTCATATATTCCTTTCGGTTCAGCACACCAAAAGCGAGAGTCACCCAACTCAGAATCACGTGCCAACTCAGCAAACAGATCATGGTGACGAATAGAGGAATAAGTGACCGGATCCAAAGCCTTGTAGTTGATCTTGGGCTCTTTGCCCTTACTCTTGGACACGCCCCTCCTGGATCTCTCCCTCTTTTCTTGCTTAGCCATGCGATTAGCCTCTTTCTTTCTTCTTCTCAGTTCAACTTCGTCCATAGTATTACCCTCATTATCTACCCTGAAATAGAGACCACGAGGACGACGCTTGTAAGTCTTGGGAGCACTGGAACCACCTGTGAAGAGAACAAGGTCGAGAGCATGGGGATAAGCATACACACAACTCCTAGAGAGAGCATAGAAAAAGTAGGCAAACAGTTCATAGTCTAATCCTACTCAATGCACACAACAAGGCGAAACTGAACCAGATTTTATTCTATCGGGCCGGATTATCCGGCCTGGCCAGGGGCGGATAATTCGGCCCTGGCAGAAATTTTCATAATCGCCTAGATTGAATGCAAAGGAGTAGGTTGGGCCTAGAAACTGCAAGACTATGATTTCTACGCGAAACAACATCCTTCTAGAACATGTTCCACCCAACAAACAACACATCTAGCCAAAGATGGGGAGAGAGGGAGTTACCCTCACTCATTGGAGGAAGAATGCGGAGGAGAAGGTACCCGGAGGCACAGAGAAGAAGATCCGGGGAGGCCCGGAAAATCTGGTGGCCGGAGAGGCTCTGGGGAGGGTGGGGGACGGTAGGCGGCGACTGGGGAGAGGGAGAGGGTTGGGGGAGAAGTGTTGCTCATTAGGAGCCCTTCCCCTGACCCTAGCCCTTATGGACGAAATCCGCCAGGGCCGGATTATCCGGCCTATACTTGGGCCGAATTATCCGGCCTAAACTCTGAACTTTTTTTACACACAGAGTCAAGCCCGCGCGTCCCCAAACAACACCCCCATAAGGTGTACAAGGGACTTGTGTGCAAGAAAAGATGGCTTAGTGGTAGGGAAAGTCTTAGGATTGAGAGAGCCAAACTGAGATGGTACTACACACTCAAATTTGCAAGAATCAAAGCAACTAAAGGCCAAAAGTTAGTGTGCTTCCCATAAAAACATGATAGGAGCTAAAAACAATCAAGAAGATCCAAATAAATCCAACTCTTCTCATGAAATTGGGCGGTGGCCGAAGCCACCTTGTTGGAGTGTATTGTACGACACCGCGGAGATATATCTTGGGTTCATGACCAATACTCATCAATAAGCTCACATATCACAAAATGATATTAAGAGAAATGATTTGACTTGCATTCGGCATTATGGGGGAGGGTTAGCCCAATCAATTAGGACCACACTCCCCTTATATCCATGCCCACTTCTAGACCAAATAAGACTGAGATGTACGAGTGAGTGCATGGGTAATCAAGACAAGCTCCTTGAATCAACGATATTTAGCTCATTCCTCAAGTATCAAAACCTTGCTTCATCAAGTGGCTTCGTGAAAATATCAGCAAGTTGGTTCTTCGTGCTCACAAAAGATAGATCAATATCGCCTCGAGCAACATGGTCCCGAATAAAATGATTCCGAATCTCAATATGCTTTGTTCTTGTGTGATGTACCGGATTGTACGCAATTTTGATTGGACTTTGATTATCGCATAAAAGAGGCACTTTGTCACAATTGACACCGTATTCCTTTAAAGTTTGCCTCATTCATAATAACTGAGTGCACGCACTAGCAACAACAACATATTCAGCTTCGGTGGTGGAGAGAGAGATACAATTCTGCTTTTTAGATGACCAACAAACTAGAGATATTCCCAAAAACTGACAAGCACCAGAAGTTGATTTCCGATCATCCTTATCACCGGGCCAATCTGAATCAGTATAACCACATAGAGAGAAATTGGAGCCCTTGGGATACCATAGACCAAAGTTAGGGGAATGAACCAAATATCAGAAGATCCTCTTGACCGCCACTAAGTGGCTTTCTTTAGGAGCTTCTTGATACCTTGCACACACACCCACACTCAACACAATATCGGGTCTAGATGCGCAGAGGTAAAGGAGAGAGCCGATGATGGACCGGTATACCTTTTGGTCCACATCTTTACCGTGGGGGTTAAGTTCAAGGTGACATTTTGTTTGCATCGGAGTGGTATCGCCATTAAGATCCGTCATCTTGAATCTCTTGAGCATGTATTGGATGTATTTAGCTTGATTGATGAATGTTCCTTCTCTAAGTTGCTTGATCTTGAATCCAAGAAAGAACTGTAACTCCTCCATCATAGACATCTCAAACCTGTCAGTCATAAGCTTTGAAAATTCATCATTAAAATCTTTATTAGTAGAACCAAAGATGATGTCGTCTACATATAGTTGGCATACGAAGAGCTCCCCTTAACCTTCTTAGTAAAAAGAGTAGGATCGATTTGCCCAACTTCGAAGCCACAGTCTAGCAATAGCTCTTTAAGGTGCTTATACCACACACGTGGGGCTTGTTTAAGGCCATAGAGTGCCTTATCAAGTTTGTAGACATGTTTCAGAAAGTTAGGATCCTCAAATCCTGGGGGTTGCTTTACATATACCAACTCATGTAGAGGACCATTAAGAAAAGCACTCTTAACATCCATTTGCTGCAATTTAAAATTGTTATGGGCAGCATAAGCAAGAAGGATACGGATGGACTCAAGCCGAGCCATAGGAGCATAGGTCTCGCCGAAGTCAATGCCCTCAACTTGGGAATAGCCTTGTGCCACTAGTCTCGCCTTGTTCCTCACAACAATGACATTCTCGTCTTGCTTGTTTTTAAATATCCATTTAGTGTCGATGACATTGCGGCTATCCTTGGGCTTCTCCACCAGTTTTCAGACCTTGTTGCGCTCAAAGTTGTTCAACTCTTCATACATAGCAACATCCCAGTCCGGATCTTCAAGAGCTTCAAACACCTTCTTAGGTTCCACCATTGAGATGTGAGCTTGATGCTCACCAAAACTTGCCAATTCCCTTCTTGTGGAAACCCTTCGTCGAAGATCACCTACAACTTTGTCAAGAGGATGACCTCTTAACTCAAGGTTCCGATCAGCACGAGCCTTGCGACGAAGTTCAATAAGCTTGTTGTCTCTTGGTGGAATAGTTTCATCACTTGAGTCTTCATTGGAATCATTTGCTTGACCTTGATTTGAAGTCTGATTAATAGTAGGAGGAGATGACGAAGCATGCCCTTGAGGTGGGTCAGCAGCCGTAATAGGAGGTTGCTGATCAACAGGAGTTTCAGGTCCGGATAATCCGGCCGAGGGTGAGGCCGGATAATCCAGCCTTGGAGAACTTGATGCAATTTCATGGGTTGCCTGGAACTTGCTTGAATTGGCAAGGGGCCGGATAATCCGGGGTCAGCCGGAAAATCCGGCCTAGAGCTTGCAGCGGATTCTTTGATAGGATTCACAGTTTGGTCGTCAAGGGAGTGGTGGCCAGATAATCCGGTGTCGACCAGATAATCCGGCCTAGAGCATCCAGGAGCATATTGATCTTCAGCAATTGGTGGAGTTGGTGTAGAAGTTACTCCCGTGGTTGGAGCATGTTGAGTATGTGTAGAAGAGGTATCTTCATGAGTAGAGCATTGTCCTTCCCAATCCGCCATAAGGGGTTCCTCAATGGGGCGAAAAAATCCCACGCCCATTTTTCTTATGGCATCTTGGGGTATTTCAACATCTGCATCACAAACATCAACTTGCCCCGCACGGGAGCCGTCATTTTCCTCGAAACCCACACTACAAGATTCTACAACAGTTCCAGAGAGCTTATTGTAGACTCTATAAGTGTGGGATTCGGCACCATAACCAACAAAAATACCTTCTAAAGCCTTAGGCTCAAATTTAGATAAACAAACGCCCTTGATGAGAAAGAAACACTTACAGCCAAATACCCAAAAGTATGAGATGTTTGGCTTGTTACCGGTAAGTATTTCATACGGAGTCTTGTCCAAGATTTTATGGAGGTATAACCGGTTGGATGAATGACAAGCGGTAGAGATTGCTTCAGCCCAGAAGTTATATGGAGACTTGAATTCGGCTAGCATAGACCTTGCCATATCCATTAGAGTCTGGTTCTTCCTCTCGGCAAGCCATTTTGTTGAGGGGTGTACGTAGCGGAATATTGATGTCTTATCACCTCTTCACTTAGGAACTCATTTAAGGTGTAGTTCTTGAACTCGGAGCCGTTATCACTTCTTATTGTCAATATAGGGATGGTGTCTTGACGTTGAACCTCGTTGGTGAAGTCGATGACCGTTTGTTGATTATCGCTCTTCAACTTAAAGAAATAGGCCCAAGTGTATCTTGAGTAGTTGATACATTGCAAATGTATCTATAATTTTTGATGTTCCATGCTTGGTTTTATCAACTTTCTTATGTTTTCTCCACACTTTGGAGTACTTTTCATATGATTTCTTGGACTAACCTATTAACAAGATGCCACAGTGCCAGTTGCCTGTTTTCTGTTGTTTTTGGTTCCAGGAAGTCAAAAAATAAATATTCTCGGAATTGGACGAGACAAAAGCCAAAGTTACTATTTTCCCGGAAGACTCCGGAGCTAGAAGGAGAGTCGGAGAGGGGCCACAGGGTGGCCACGCCCGCCCTTGGGACGGGCCAGCCTAGGCTGCGCCAGGGCATGGTGTGGGCCCCCTGGCTGGCCACCGACCTTGCCTCCTTCGCCTATAAGAGCCTCCCGATACCAAAACCCTAGGGCATCAATCAGAAATCCACGAAAAGTTCCGCAGCGCCACCGCCACCGAAGGGGAGATTCGGGGGACAAAAAGTCTCTGTTCCGGCACCCTGCCGGGATGGGGAAGTGCCCCCGGAGCCATCTCCATCGATCTCCACCGCCATCTCCATCACCATTGCTGATTCCCATGATGAGGAGGGAGTAGTTCTCTCTCGAGGCTAAGGGTTCTACCGGTAGCTATGTGTTCATCTCTCTCTATGCATGATCATATTGTGATCATGAGCTTGTAATCTATAGATCTACCTTGCTACTCAAGTGCTTTAATAGATCTCTGCTCTCCCCATGTATGTGAAAGTGACAGCGTGCTCACCATGGCGGCACTTAGGCTAGAGATTACAAATACTTGTTATGAGTTATATTTGGAGTTGGATGTCTTTATGAAATTGTGGTGTTTGTTGGACTCATCTAGTACTCAAGGTGACAGTGTGGGGTTATCTAGATGGGAAAGGCTTACTTTGAGGTGTGATGTTATAGCCCTACCATCGATTAGAGTGTTCAACCGGAGAGTAGTATCATAAAGAGAAAATATTTATATGAGAGTGTTCACTAGTGAAAGTATGATCCCGAGGCCTTGTTTCTAAGCACTGAAACACCGTTTGCTATTAGATCTGTTACATGTTTGCTTGCTTCCATCTTTATTTCAGTTTTACTTTAGTATTTTGCACGCCATCAAGCTACTTTCTATCACCGTTACCACTTATAATTATCTATACCACTTGTATTTCACTATCTCTTCGCCGAACTTCTGCACCTATACACCTGACAAGTGTATTGGGTGTGTTGGGGACATAAGAGACTTCTTGTATCTTGATTGCAGGATTGCTTGAGAGGGAATACCTTTGACCACTTCCTTCCCGAGTTCGATAAACCTTGGGTGATCCACTTAAGGGAAAATTTGCTGCTGTTCTACAAACCTCTGCACTTGGAGGCCCAACAACTGTCTACGAGAATAGAAGTGCGTAGACATCAAGCTATTTTCTAGCGACGTTGCCGGGGAGGTAAGGTAAAAGGTATTCACACCGGAGGATTAAAGAAGAAGAACCTCCCACGGCAAACGCCTATTTTCTGGTGTGAGTACTCGAAGTTATTTCCTTTAGATTCTGCAATTTTGTCTTTTTGTTTCTTGTTTTCACTAGTTAGGCTTAATGGAAAACAACAACAAAATTCGAGAGCTTTTTAGTCTTTTTCCTAAGTTAGAACTCGAATTATTTGAAAAGAAAATTAAAAAACCCTTGGAACCTTCTTTGCATGCTAATAGCAATGTTATTAGTATGAATCTTTTGAACACCTTTGTTACTAACTCTATGGAAACGGCTAAGCTTGGGGAAGTTGGTTTTTATGAAAATGATCTTTTTAGGTCCCCAGCTTTAAAGAAGAAAAGTTGCTCTGATGATACTTTATCTTCCATATGTGGTAATTCTCATGATACTTGTAATATTTTAAATCCACATACTGAAAGCATCCCTTTTAAAATACCTATAAAAATTGTTGAACGTGATATCAATAACTGCTATTTTGGAGATGGAAATGTCCATCCTAGTGATCATATACTCTTTATACATGAATTATGCGAGTTGTTCAAGTGTGCAGGTATTTCAATTAACCAAGTTAAGAGGAAGCTATTCCCTATTTCACTTAAGGGCAAAGCAAGGGAGTGGTATGAGCTACTAGATGATCCTCATCATTTGGAGTGGAAGGAACTTGAATCTCCCTTTTACTCTAAATTTTATCCTCCTCATGAAATTCATAAACATAGGAATTACATTTATAATTTTCATCCACATGATGGAGAAAGTATTGCCCAAGCATGGGGGAGATTGAAGTCACTAATGCTCAAATTTCCCATTCATGAGCTCCCCAGTAATATTCTTATTAATAATCTCTATGCAAGGCTTTCAGGACATTACAAGGACTATCTAGATACTTGTTTAGAGGGATCCTTCACAAGCAAGGAGGTCAAAGCTAAGTGGGATCTTCTTGAAACAATTCAAAGCAATACCGAAGATTGGGATAACAACAAAGGTAAAGAACCAGGTATAAACTATGAGTATGATTGCAATAAGTTTTTTGCTGAAACTATTGATTTTCAAGAGCTTAGTGCTAAATATGGTCTTGATCCTCAAATTCTTGTTGATTGTTATAGAACCTTTGCTTCTCATATTAATGCTCCTAAAGAAAAATGGGACATGTATCATGAGCCTTATAAAGACACTTGCATGGAAAATGAAATTGTTATTAATGATAGCAATAAGCATGCTCAAACTTCTGAAAGTACTATTTCTTATAAGCATGTTAATTTTTGTGGAATACATAAACCTTGTGAGAATAATCAAATTGAAGAAGAATATTGTATCACCCACAGGAATGAAAAAACTAGAATGTGGTATAGGGCTTTAAATGATCTTGGTAAAAAAATTTGTGCCCTTTATCCTTTTATTTGTGAACTTTGCTTTGAAGTGGGTCATTTCAATTTTCAATGCTCAGGCCATAATAATAGCCCTTCTAATCCAATGAGTACTGCAAGTTTGTATTGTGATGACATGATCACTCCTAATCAGCATGATGAACTTACATTATTTTTGGGATGTGAAGAGTTATCAAGAAAAACCTCTTTGGTAGATATGGGTGCTTTTGATATGAATAGTGTCCTGCATGGTTGTCACCTTTATTGTGTTGATAATTGTCACACAAATACTTACATACAAAATATTATAGAAGATGAGATTTTACCAAAATATGACAAGACTAATATGTGTTTTGAACTTATTAATGAAAAGAAGGAATCCTCCAAAGTTTATTCTATTGTCTCTAACAATGAACCAGGGTATATGGAGAAGCTTCCTTTCAAGCCTCTCCCTCCTAAAGAGAAGAAGAAAAAGAAGAAAAGGAGGAGTAAAAGGAGAGAGGATACGGTATTTTCCCCTAAGCATGTTGCTCCTATTATAGTTTTTGATGAGTCTGAACTCGATGATGTTCCTATGCCTATTACCTATAGTAGTGATCATGATTGGGAAAAACACACTACTTTTTTATATTGAAAATCTCTTCGGTACCAATTCTGAAAATAATGATAATTGCTATACTATTAGTGCTATCCGTGATCCTTCCAATGATGACATGTTTACAAATGAACACACTTTGGAAGATAACTATTCTATTGCTTATGATGATACTATACCTCCAATATATGATGATTGCAATGATGAATATGATATTTTCAGTCCACCTACTATTTAGGAGGAAAGTAATTATGATTACAATATGCCTCCTATATTTGATGATTATGGTGATGAAAATAATAATGATAGCTATTTTGTTGAATTTGCTCCCACTACAATCAATAAGAATGACTATGTTTATGTGGGGAGTATTAATTCTTTTATGCATGTGGCTCGTGATAAGAATGTTTCTTGTGATTGTTATATTGTTAATTTTATTCATGATGCTGCTAAAAGTTATTATGATAGAGGGAAACATGGTTTTATGTATCTCAACACTATTAAGTTTCCCCTCTTTATGTTGAAAGTTTTGAAGTTGCACTTGTTTTGCTTTCCTATGATTGTTGCTTTGTGCTTTCATGACTTGTTTATTTACAAGATTCCTATGCATAGGAAGTGGGTTAGACTTAAATGTGCTTTGAATTTGCTTCTTGATGCTCTCTTTTACTTCAATTCATATTTCTTATGTGAGCATCTTCTCAAACTATCATGCCTAACTTAAAGGCGTTAAAGAAAAGTACTTATTGGGAGATAACCCAAAAGTTTTAGCTGAGTCTTGGAAGTTATTACCTCAGTAATAACCGCTCCTTATCCTTTTTATTTGCTTTTTGTGCCAAGAGTAACCTCTAATGAGAGAGAAGTAATGATTGGGAAAGTTGCTGTCCCGAAACAGATTTTTGTGCTTCACCGTAAAACTTCGTGTAAAATCTCCGAACGTCTTTTTGAGGCGTGAATTTTTGTTCTTCAGCCCCAGGTTGTTATCTAACTTTAGTTAGTTCAACACTTTTTTATTTGAGCAACAGAAGGTCTTCGAAACAATTCCTCTTTACCTGCTGGTCTGTTTTGATAGATTTCTGCCATTTTCTGCATTTGCTTCTTGTTGGTTCCTTTTTGAGTTATTTTGGGGAATTGAGATTTTTGAGGGAAGTGCTACAGTAGCTAGTGTTCTAATGGAAGTTTATTTGGTGTTAGAACTGAACCTAAAGACTTATTATCTTGAGTGCACTAATGTTGCTAATAAAGATTGTGTGAAGTTTTGTATGAAGGAAAAATTTCAGATCTATGGAAGGAATGAGTAATGAGATGAAGGATGGACTAAAGCTCAATCTTGGGGATGCCACGCGTGTCACCCCAATAAATATCCAAGAAGTACAAGCGTCAAAGCTTGGGGATGCCCAAGGCACCCCCTTCTTCATCAATAAAAATCCCAGGTTTCTTCCAAACGCTTCATTTTTATTGTTTCATGCACAGTTGTGTTGTTCTTGGAGCGTCTTCTTTTTTCTTTTCGTTTTGGTTTTTCGTTTGCTTGGTTTGCTTAGTTTGATGAATAAATTGGTTGGACCCCCTCTTTCATACATTGGTTTTCCAATAGTTTGGTTTGGATTGGAAAAGAGTAGGAAAGTTCATGCTTAAGTGGTAAAGAGAGCTTGTTTATGACTGTGGCCTATGCTTTGTCATGCCATGCTTGATATTGTTTTGGCTTTATTCTTAGTATTCTTTGATGTAACATGACTTGTTATAAACAATTGAGATTGCTTAATGTGCCTTGGATGAATCATGCGTTGTTTTAGCATATTAAAGCACATTATAGTGGTATTCTCCTTTGATGCTTTATTTGGGTTGACTTGGCGCATGCTCACACCATGTTATGACTATCTCAAGTCACCATAGCCTTTATGATCCTTTAGTTTTCAACTTTTAGTATCACTTTATGCTTTGATCAATGATGTTTTGTCGTTCTGCATGATTATGGCCATTATTGCTCTCTTAGTTTGTCGCTCCTAGTCTTTTGCTAGCTTGCACAGCCAAGTATGAGTTCCACTCACGCATCCAACTCCCTAAACCAAGTTATTCCAAAGAGTCCACCATACCTACCTACTAGCTTATGCTATTCCAAGTATATTCATGCTTTTGTTTACCTTCCAAATTAAACTTGTTATGAGAAAACTAGTGATTAAAGCTCTCACGAACTTGATGGCACACTTTACTTTTTCGCATCTTATAAACTTGAACCATTGGGTCCTTCTTTGTTGCGTATATGCTTGTCCTTTATAAGTTGAAATTAGCAGAACCATGTTTCATGGGGAACGCTTTCAACATTGCACTTGTACTTTGTACCCCGTTGATATCATGTTCTTTTGCTTACGGATCCCGGTGGTGTGAAATAAAAGTGGAACTTGTAAGATCATGGAGTTTGTATGTGTGTTAGAGAAACTCCTGGGCCGCTAGCCTAAGCCATGCCTAATCATGGTGGAAACTTGCAGCATCACCATAATGAGCACTCTATGAAGCATCCTCAATAAAAACCTATGCAAATAACAAATAAAAAGATCGCTGAGATGCTCATTGTCTGCATGCCTTGTCATTTTGATTATGGGAAAGCTCCCGTATCATGTGCAAGGGGTACCCCGTTGGCGGTTCTTAATGATACACATGTACTTACAATGACAAGAGCTTACTCGTGACGGAAGTTGAGTAGCATGAGGATCGGTCTTTGTAAGTAAGGGGCATGAGATTTTGGTTTATAACTTGTCAATCATATCCTGTTAGTTGTGTCACTTTAACCTTAACCACTTCAAGATGCTTATGATAGGGGCAATGAGAGCTGAAAGCTACAAGTACCATAATTTTTGGAAGCTCTTTATGAGACTTGAATCCCTGCTTCCTTCTTTGAAGGCCTTTCTTCCACCATTATATTGAGTCTCCACCTTCTACCTTTATGCACCTACTTTGAGAGCATAGTGGCCATTCTTAGTTCTATGTGCATTTTCCCAAGACTTGTTGATTGATGCATACCTTGATATTGCTTGTTTTAAACTATTTGTATCTAGTCACTCTTATGAACTTTGAAGGTGTCCTATGCATTTATATTTGCTACTCTATAAGGGACAAGCTGAATGCCATTATGCTATGTTTTCTTTATGTGAAACAAACAAACGTCTTGTAAAGCATTGTTATTCATGAATCTTTTGTTTGTGCCTTTTCATGTTGCATCATAGTTTATTTGTCTTATTGCTAGAACTTTGTCTTTCATGTTATGATTGAAGTACTATGTTCCCAGCTTTGAATGTTTTACAAATACTTTGACCAAGTTTATGATGGTGCATGTCACCTCAAAAATTATTTTTTCTTTTTATCACTTACCTACTCGAGGACGAGCAGGATTTAAGCTCGGGGATGTTGATACATTGCAAATGTATCTATAATTTTTTATGTTCCATGCTTGGTTTTATCTACTTTCTTATGTTTTGACCCCACTTTGGAGTACTTTTCATATGATTTCTTGGACTAACTTATTAACAACATGCCACAGTGCCAGTTGCCTATGTTCTGTTGTTTTTGGTTCCAGGAAGTCAGGAAATGAATATTCTCGGAATTGGACGGGACAAAAGCCAAAGTTACTATTTTCCCAGAAGACTCCGGAGCTAGAAGGAGAGTCGGAGAGGGGCCACAGGGTGGCCACACCCCCCTTGGTGCGGGCCAGCCTAGGGCGCGCCAGGGCATGGTGTGGGCCCCCTGGCTGGCCACCGACCTTGCCTCCTTCGCCTATAAGAGCCCCCCGATACCAAAACCCTAGGGCGTCAATCAAAAATCCACGAAAAGTTCCACAGCGCCGCCACCACCGAAGGGGAGATTCGGGGGATAGAAAGTCTCTGTTCCGGCACCCTGCCGGGATGGGGAAGTGCCCCTAGAGCCATCTCCATCGATCTCCACCGCCATATCCATCACCATTGCTGATTCCCATGATGAGGAGGGAGTAGTTCTCTCTCGAGGCTAATGGTTCTACCGGTAGCTATGTGTTCATCTCTCTCTCTCTCTATGCATGATCATATCGTGATCATGAGCTTGTAATCTATAGATCTACCTTGCTACTCAATTGCTTTAATAGATCTCTGCTCTCCCCATGTGTGTGAAAGTGACAACGTGCTCACCAACGTGTTGGGGACACAAGAGACTTCTTGTATCTTGATTGCAGGATTTCTTGAGAAGGAATACCTTTGACCACTTCCTCCCTGAGTTCGATAAACCTTGGGTGATCCACTTAAGGGAAAACTTGCTGCTGTTCTACAAACCTCTGCACTTGGAGGCCCAACAACTGTCTACAAGAATAGAAGTTCGTAGACATCAGTAGTCATCAACGATCACCAGGCAGTACTTCTTCCCACCGAGGCTTGCATGAGATGGAGGTCCAAAGAGGTCCACGTGAAGGAGCTCTAAGATCCTTTTTGACGAAACAATAGTCTTCCTTCGATGAGGAGAGTCATGCAATTTCCCTTCAACACGATCTTTGGCAAAGGAGACATTTTATTTTAGTCCAAGGATGTGGCCACCCTTGTGGAGACTTTGCAAAGTTCTCATATTGACGTGGGCTAGTCGGCGATGCCATAACCAACCCGCATCAGCCTTTCCGAAAAGACACATCGGGCCTATAGTGGTTTTCCCTGAAAAGTCCACCACGTAAAGGTCATTTTCAACATATCCCACGAAAGCGACTTTTAGAGACTTGCTCCACAAGAGTACCACCAAATCAACACCAATAAAAACTGCAAATCCCATCTTACCAAGGGCGCGAACTAAAAGTAAATTGTAGCCGAGGGTCTCAACAAGCATGACGTCCATGAGAGAGATATCGTGAGCCACCACAACTTTTCCGAGACCCAATACCTCAGATTTAGACTTGTCACCATAGGAAACGGTTATATGATCATGATTTGGCCGCATCTCCGTGATGATCTCCTTGCTTCCGGTCATATGACTCGTGCATCCGCTAAAGAGTACCCATTTAGACCCACCGGAAGCATATCCCTGCAAGAAAGTTACTTTTTGGTTTTAGTATCATAAGGACCTACATAACTAGCATAAACAGCACCATAATGATCGCAATATAACTCAAAGTTAGGATTGTTAGCCCCTGCAAAACCATTATAATTAGACTTGTCATTGGTGGTGGTGCTAGTCTTTGTTTGAGCAGTCTTGCTCTTCTTCTTCTTCTTCTTGTTCTTTGTCTTGGGAATATAGCCAAGACCCTCTTTTCCATTGTTCGTCCTTTGCTTGCTAAGTATCTCATCTAGAACTTCTTTACCTTTGTGTTTAGATCCTTTTGCAAGTTCATCTTTTCCATAAAATGATGTGGAGGTGTTGGGCACATCATACTTCCTCAATTGAGTTTGGAGCTGGTCATGAGACTCATTTAGAGTAGAGTGTTCACTCTCCAATGCATTGTGGGCAATGTCAAGTTTCTCAAACTTCTCCGAGAGTTTGGCATGAGCAGCCCCAAATTCAATCTTTTCCTTCTTTAGTTTCTTTACCTTGGCAAGAGCATTGTCACGTTCTTTGATGAGCTGAGCCACAACTTCTTCATGTGACTCCTCAATGGATTCGAGTCTCTCTTCCAAAGATACTCGAGCTTCCTCTTCTTCTTCCAAGGCATTTTTCAAAGAAGCTATCTCCAAGGCATCTTCTCTTTCAATTCTGCCATTTTCTTCAAGGAGATCTTCGGCTTGGGCAAGTTGACTCATAAGAGCATCAAAATGAAGTTTGTCCTCACCTTGCAAGTTAGTGAAAAAGTTGTCCAAATCAATAACTTATTCTTTCATTTTAAGACTAGTATGATCATCCATATCCATATTTATGTTAGTCTTAGGGAATGAAGAACTAGAAGTTGATACCTCGGACCCTCTTGCCATAAGACAAGTGACGTTGTTGTTGATGACGTTTTCGTTTGGCGAGTCAAAGAGAGATGATGGAGTCGATGTGGTGGCTATAGCAGCCACCTCACGAGAACTATCTTCATCCTCTTCATCTTCACTTGCAGAGGATTATTCTTCTTGTGCCACCAGGACAATCTTGGGTTGATTCTTGTAAGGGCCATTCTTTTTGATAAATGGCTTCTTCTTAGGCGCCTTGGATTTTTCTTTAAGGATGAGCCTGCCACCATTGTCTTCTCTATTTTGATATGGACACTCGGCCACAAAGTGTAGCCTATCTCCACAACTGTAGCATGTTCTCAGTTTTTGGCCACTTTCTCTTCTTCCACTTGACCCATTCTTGCGCTCGAGTTCCGACTTGGCCTTGGCAGGATCCTTCCAAAAGTTCCTTGCGTAAAACGCCATGTACTCACCATGAGCCCGTTTGACTTCATCGGGGAAGTCCATGGAGGCACCCTCGAAAGCTCTTTCATCCTCATCTTGCTTAACAACATTAGCCTTTAGAGCAACATTGACCCCTTTTTGCATTCCAATGGCACGGGCACGGGCATCTTCCGCATTCTTTGCAGCAACTTTGAATGATGACATTTCTTGCATGACTTCATTGCACGTCATTTGATGGTACTTGTGTCTACCTTGCAAGCTCTTCAAGTCCGTTGGCTCAAAATGTTGGGTTCGCACCATAGAAAACAAAAAATTTCCTACGATGGGAACTCTACGCCAAGATCTATCTACTAGATACAAGCAACGGGTGGATATACATCCATAGAGAACTTACACTCGAAGACAACAAAGCTTTGTTAATGAGTTGGAACTCGTGGATGATGTAGTCGTACACTTGACGATCTCAAGATCGTGATGAAGTCCTTCAGGTCCAGCAGCTCCAGCACCATCAGGTCCAGCACCATCAGGTCTAGCACCATCAAGTCCAGCACCGCAAAGTAGCGGTGCATCCGTGATCGCACACACGTTCGGTCCACCGAACAACCTCCGCCTCCTCACTCCAGTGATGCAGCGGAAACAACAACTCCTTTCGAGATAAAGCCACCGGGAACATGTATCTCGCTAATCCGAGACCATGGGGAATAACTAGAGGGAGAAGAGAACCTTCACGAGGAGGTGGTCCTGTTGTGAGGAGGAGAGGGGGCCTTTTATAGGGAAGAGGGGGCAACCAAGAGCCATGGCGTGGCAGCCATGGTGGTGCCCCCACCTTCTTCCACATTCATGTGTGTGGAGCTCCCACTCCCATAAAAAAGCTTCCACTCAAAATTCCACTCACATATGCATTAATTTTCACCAAATTTAATGCAAGATCTTATTAAATAAAACTATTTTATTTATTTTATTCAGAATTTTGTTAATTACATTAATTAACAGAACATTCACATAAAACCCCTTGCAGCATTTCAATATCACATGCAGAACCAGGTTCTGCAATTTCACCCGAAACAATTCCGGTTTCCATCGAAATGATTCCAATGATTTCTTAATCTTTATCTAAAACATATTTGCTCCTAAATGGTGTCGGTATCCCTTAAGTGTGTCACCCTACGGTTCGCGAATAATGCAGACATGATGGAGACCCCTCTCCGATCAATAATCAGCAGCGGGACCTGGAGATCCGTACTGACTCCCACATATTCAACGACGACCCTTGTGATCGTGTGAAGCTTTAACGCCGTAACTAAATCCTTTTGTCTCGCGATATATTACATGTCCGAGATTCAATCATTGGCATCCAAATACCGAGTTTGATCTCGTTACTGACATGCACTCTTTTCTCATTCCCGTGATATAACATTCCAGTGATCACATCACTTGCTTGCAAGCTATTTCAATGTGATATCACCGAGAGGGCCCAGAGTATATCTATCCGTCATCGGGATGGACTAAACCACTCTTGATCCATGAGCCTCAACATAACACCTTCGTAGCACTGAACCCACCTTTATAGTTATCCTGTTACGGTGTGACGTTTGATGTTATCAAGATACTCTTCCGGTGTTAGCAATTAACATGATCTCATGGTCTAAGGACTAAGATTACTTTGTATGATGTTATAGCAATATAAACATAATGACTCTGATCGTAATGATATACTTTGGATGAATGTTCATCACATCATTCCACCAATGTTGTGACCTCGTTATTAACAACATCCAATGTCCATGATCAGGAAACCTTGATCATCTTGTTAATCAACGAGCTAGTTTATATGAGAGGCATTACTAGGAACTTTGTATTTTGTTTATTAAACACACATGTATTAACGTTTCCAATTAATAAAATTATAGCATGCAAAATAAACATTTATCATAAAAATGGAATAAGATAATAACCACTTTATTATTGCCTCTCGGGCATATTCCCTTCACTCTCCCACTTGCACTAGAGTCAATAATCTAGTTTGAAACACTTTGCGTATTGAACACCTATGGCTTCTGGTGTTGCATATACGCGATTGCGAGTGGTTAACATAATCTCTGGATCTGACAGTTTCAGGTCCGTGTGTATTTGCATGTCTTTGCGTCTCTACGCATCACTCATTCTCAAATGAGATGGCATTGTATAAATTTGGTCCTTTGGTGAGACCTTTAGTTCGTCCGGGTTAAAATATGTTGATATTATTGTCATACAATATATCTTCAGAGTATTATCCCACTTTGAACCACACATAGTTTGATAACAAACTACTTAACACAAATGCCCTCCTTTGCTGCTACTATAGCAGTCATATACTTAGCCTTTTGTTGTAGTATCCGTCACAATGTCTCAACTTTGGAACTCATCCAAATCCATCATGGAACATCCTTTCCATTACATTGTGCCACCCATAGTCTAAATTGAGATAAATTTAATTTGTATCTTGTGACAAAACTAGTATCAATGTAACACTTTCCAATGAACTACCTTTAATTATTTGTCACTTATACATGATATATTCTTAGTTCTTCCAAAGCTCATAAGAATATCTTTACCATCGTCCAATGATCATCTTATGAATCATTCTGGTATGTGCTCATAACATTTAAAGCATAGGACATATCTGGCTATATACATATCATGGTATAATCGATCAAAATCTTCATGTGATTTTACTCACCAAGTGTTGAAACACTTGAATCTTGATACAATCCTTTCCATGTAGCAAGAACCTTTCTTGTTGTTTCCATATTGAACCCTTTCAATATCTCATATATGTACGTCTGGCATAACCATATTAGCACCTCAATCTATCCATATAGACATTGATGCCAAATATTCCGGTTTTGCCCAAGTATTTCATCGAAATCCTATTTTTAATGAAATTCTTAACTTGTGTCAATAAAAGATACATCATTTCCAATCAACAATATGTACTCTGCATAATGTATTGGAAATTTGTCTCAGTGCTCCCACTTAATTTCTTGCAAATGCAAGCATCTTCATCATCTCCGATGAAATTAAACTCCTTTAACATTTTCATCATGGTGAAGATTCCAACTCCACTATGCTCACTTCAACTATTGAAGTTTGCATGCCCTTTTAGCACCCTTTGAATACAAAAACCTTCGGACCGTGTCATGTACACGTCCTAGGTAACCATTCTTTTAGAAGAACCTTGTTTTGTTTATTCAACTACCATATACCAAATTATATGTAGTGGTTGCTATATTAATTCGTCAAGACTAAATATCGCTATGAAAGATGAAATCTTGTCATAGTCAACTCCTTGAACATTGCCGTAAACTTCTTTCCGACATGTCGACTATTTCATAGATGTTAAACATCCATGTCTATTTCTTTATAGATCCAAACACGACCGATAGGCTTCACGCCTGTCTGGAGGGTCTTCCAAGTTCAAAAACTTGATTTCTAGTGTATGGATACTATCACGGATTATATGACTTCTAGTCATTTTATGAGTCAGGGCCCATCACCACTTCTTTGCATGCAGTCGGTTCATCATTGTCAAAACAATAACGACTTCTGTTTCAAATCTTACTATTTGATTCTTACCGACCCACATGGTTCAATAGGAACTCTAATCTCCAAGATCACACCCTTTGTAATCATGGGAGCCATGAGCATTGTGGCCGCCACCGGGACACTTTCTGGCGCTGTGCTACTTAGCACATATAGCTAAGTTTCAACAACCTTATCAAAGTTCTATTGTCCTCCCACTTAACTTTTCATGAAAAATTCCTTCTCAAGAAACTTGACGTTCCAAGCGACACACTCTTTTTGTCCTCGGTGTTATGGAGGAATTCCCAACAAATTCTTTGGGATAACCTACAAAGACGTGCTTATCCGACTTTGGTTGTAAACATTTTACTTATGCATAGCATACCAAAATTTAAGAAAAGACAATTCGGCTTTTATCCCAAACCATAACTCATATGGTGTCATTTCAACGGATCACGATGGTGCTCTTTTCAGTGTAAAAGCGGTAGTCTCTAAAGCTTTAATCCTTAAAACATAATGGCAGTTTTATAAATGACACCTTTGATCTTACCATGTCAAACAAGGTTTGATTTGATCTCTCGAACATACCATACTCCTGTGGTTTATCGGGAAATGCAAATTCATGGAACAATTCCTGAAATATTAGGTGTTTTGCTAAACCTGTAACTCAAATATCTTCCTTTATGATCAAATCATAAACTCTTTTATTTTCTTGTTACATTGATTTTTCACTTCATCTTGAAAGTCTTTGAACAATTTTCAAATGTTTCATACTTCTTCCTTACTAAGTAAATATATATAGATATATTCACTCAAATTTCTGGAGAAAGCATATGAAGCAAAAAGATCCATCGCATATGGCTACACATAATGGACTATGCACATCAGCATGCACAATTTCCAATAAGCTAGTCATCCGTTCCTCTTTGGCCTATGAACGAAGTTTCAATTATCTCGAGGAAAGTTTCACAAGCGTCAATTGATCAAAATCAAAAGACTCCAAAAATCCATCAACATGGAGTTTCTTCATGTTTACTTTCCAATATAATTCAAACAGCGATGTAATTCATAAGTGATCTTCCAATCATTTGTCTTAGAACATTTTAGCAATAATGTTTATGTATGTGATTTCTCCAACTAGAATTGTAAAAGTTCATCCATCCTTTATGGAATACGGTAATTATTTGAACAACTATTGTTCTCATAATACCATAACAAAATAACAATTATTAAAACAAATCTTGAATGCTAGGTTTGATGACAACGAAAAACACGATAACACTTTATTTGTTTTCGATGAACATCATCACTTATTCTCTTGCCAGTTACTTAGGCCATTGCAGTTCATGAATTGTGTTATTCTGTATGACACTTCACACCAACCAATTCGGTATCCAATAACGGTATCCAATACCTTAGAACCACATTGTTTAACAAGCAAGGAATACAGCCATAACATGTATATCTTCTATATACCTAAGTTGGACATCTCCAACCTTTTCTTTTCTGCCAAATATTTTATAGATTCTCTTTCAACAATTCCTTTTCTTTTAAAAGAATCCATCAACATCAATAGTGGTGTCATTCACATGACACATAGTACAAAGCGTTGATGACCCACAAGTATAGGGGGTGTATAGCAGTATTTTCGATAAGTAAGAGTGTCGAACCCAACGAGGAGCAGAAGGTGCTGGCTAGTGGTATGGATCAGGAATTCTCTGCAAATACTTAGCAAACGGATTTTTAGGGGTTTTTGATATAGCAAGTAAACAAAGTACGAGTAAATAAAAGACAGTAGGAATGAATGCAGCAAGTGGCCCAATCCTTTATGCAGCAAAGGACAAGCCGATTGTATTTCTTAAGATGACCAAACGTTCTCGAGGACACATGGGAAGACTGTCAAGTGCTTTCGCTTCATATAGTCGATAAATCTTCTCTAGCTTGTTAAGTGTTGTGTGGGTGAACCTGTGCTAATGTACCGCCCCGTCCAAGACTAATATATACTTGTGATTATACCCCTTGCAAACATCCATAAGTACAAGAAAGTAATTAAGGTAGAAACCTAACAACAGCTTTAAACTCTAAGACCCTTACGTCCCTTGTGTAATGGTTTCCTAACGGGGGTTCAGGTTTCTGTCACTCCGACAACCCCTACGATTAGTAGCCAAATATACAATGCATTACCCTAGGCCCATATAGGTGAAGTGTCATGTAGTCGATGTTCACATGACACCACTAGAAGAAGTACACCACAACTTAAATAACAATCTATTGAATCTTTCTCAACACAACTCCACTACTAACAACAAGACCTCTCCCATGTCCTCAAGAACAAAACGAACTACTCACAAGACATCATATGGATCATGATCAGATATGGAATAATGATGTATAACAATCTGAACATAAACAATAATTCAATGGTTCACTCAATAGCATCAACTACAAAGAGTAATCAACACCGGGAAAGTTTCCCCTATGAACTATAGCAAGATTCAACCAATTGTTACAGCAATATGGAGATGGTGATGAGGGTGATGATGGTGGTGATGATGGTGATGATGATCCCGATGAAGTCCAGCTTGATGGTGGTGTTGATAGCGACGACCTCCCCTCTCCGGGAAGGAATTCCCTGGCAGAAATCTGTCTACCGGAGAGATCTTTCTCTCTCGGTGTTTTCCGCACCGCAGAGGCGGCGGAATCTTTCTGTGGTCGCTCCCCGAGTCTTAGGGTTTCGGGAGGATGATATACGCCAGAAGGGAGAGGCTGGAATGGGCCAGGGCCGCCACACCACCTCTAGGCGCGGCCTAGGCCTGCCCGCGCCATGGGGTGGTGTGGGCCCCTGTGGCCCACCTCCACTCCATCTTCTGGCATCCTTAGTCTTCTAGAAAAATAGGATTTTCCGTATATTTTCCCGGATTTTCTGATCTTCACGAATTTTGCCTCCAAACAGCACCTTTTCCATCAGAATCCTGACTGCAGCGGTCCATGCTCCAAAAGTCATCAACCATGGAAAAATAGATGAAATAACATAAGTATGACCTCTTGAGACGAAATATATCAATGAATAATAGTGAATTAAGACATAGAATAGTGAAACAAAATGGACGTATCAACTCCCCCAAGCTTAGACTTCGCTTGTCCCCAAGTGAAACTGAGCTCAATAAACATGACCTCAAGTTTATGGAGTGAAGAGTCGATAAAAGAATACAGACAAGAAGCATCACAATCATCAAATACATAGATCATAATAGAAGACAACTCACTATTATATAACTTAACTTGCAATGAGTAAAGGAAACACAATAAAGATACATAAAGTGAATCATAATTGGTAATGGCAAACTTAGCTCTTGGTCGAAGAATAGTTGATAATTTGCTGGAGTTCACAAATAGCTGATTTTGAATGAAAGCTTTGAAAGTAGTAAACATCAAGATAAGAGCAATGTGTAAAACAAGGAACATAAGAAACATGATTGCATAAATCATCATATGAATGAATGAAACACAACAACTCAAAATACTTGCTGAGATAGAACGGAATAGGTTTACTGACTCAACTACAAAGTAAAAGAAAGGCCCTTCGCAGAGGGAAGCAGGGATTGCAAGTCTCATAAAGAGCTCCCAAAATTATGATACTTACTAGATTTCAGCTCTCATTGCCCCTATCATAGGCATCTTTAGGTGATTAAGGTGAAAGTGAGGTCCAATCTGAGTTATATGCTTGACAGACTATAAACTGAAAATCCCAAGTCCCTTGAGTACGAGGGCCGCTCCTCATGCTACTCAACTTTAGTTGTCGGTAAGTTCTTGTCATCGTAAGTATGTGCGTATCATTGAGAACCACCAACGGGGTACCCCTTGCCCGATGATATGGAAGAATCCCCATATCAAAATGACAAGGCAAGCAGACAATGAGTATCTCAGCAATATTCTTATTTACCATGGGAAAATGGTGCTTTTTTCTCTCTTTCCTCTTTTCATAGTATCTTTTTTTTTCTTTTTCTCAATATCTATCTCTCTCTTTTTTTTATAAGAAGAATGCTTCATAGATATCATTATGGTTACGCTGCAGGTTTCCACCATGTCAGCATGGATTAGACCAGCGGCCCAGGCGTTTCTCTAACACACATACATAACTCCATGGACTTACAAGCTCCCCTTTTATTTCACACCGATGACATCCGCAAATAAAAGAGCAAGGCATCAACTGGGTATATATTTACAAGTGTTGAAAGCGTTCCCCGTGACAACACGGTTCTGCTAATCCCCATCCTATAATTTCCAAGCATATAACTTTCATGGAGAGTTCACAATGGTTCAGGTTTATTAAATGCAAGAAAGTAAAGTGTGCCATCAAGTTCGTGAGAGCTTTAATCACTAATTTTCACATAACAAGTTTAATTTGGGAGGTAGACAAAACAAGAATTTACTTGGAATAGAAATAATGCTACTAGGTAGGTATGGTGGACACAAATGGCATGGGTTTTCGTTTTAAGGAGGTGGATGCACGAGAAGAATTCCCTCTCAGTACAGGGTTTTGGCTAGCAAGGCTGGGTAGCAACTACAAGAGTTGAAGGAAACAACCAAACATACAAATGATAAAAACAAACATGCAATCTTCCTTGGAAGCACAAAAGATCTTAAATAGAGAATACTAGATTTATGAGCAAATCAAGAAAGAAAGATGATGAAATTATTTTTCTTTAGAGTACTTCTATCTTTTTCTTTTCAACTCTCAAAAAGGTGTTGCTACTGACCGAGCAAGGTTTGCCAAAACCAACTAAATTAACTCAATGATCCTAGAGTGCTACCAATACTAATAACAAGATCAATCATATAACCACGAATTGAAAACTAATATAAGCTATGCAAAAGAGTGGATGATAGAACTTCTCATTAATATTCCATAACGGAAACTCACACCAAGGGATACAATCTAACGAGAGAGGGGACACTTCCATAATGCAAACCATACTACATAATAACTCCTCTATTCATGATATGACTCTACTAATAAGATAAAAAGATAGAAGATAGTGATGTGATACCGCGGCACTCCCCCAAGCTTGGAACAAACCAAGGGGATGCCAAACCTGATGACGAATTACTCCTTTGGTGGTGGTGGTATCCTCTCGATGAGCTCTTTGAATAATTTCCCAAAGTCCTCAATCTCGAAGGTGAGATTACGAATCAACTGTGAGTTTTGCTCAATGCGGCTCATGATCATGTCATGTTGAGAATTCCAGCTCTTGCTATTCTTTCCCCACTCTTCCTCCTTGAAGTCTTCTTTTGCATGACTAGAATGAGGCAAATCCCAATTGGAGGGTAATTTCTCCTTGGGCATATTCTGGTATTGATGCTCATGGATAAGAGTGTGAAAAGGATTCTTGGTGCGTGGAGGAAGTGACCAGGGATCTGAACAGTGATGAGGAGGCTTCCCTCCAGTGTCTAGGTTTGCCGCCACTCCAATGCTTGCGATGGTAGTGCCGGTGTGCGGATGTTGGCCTTGCTCCTCTTCACCTTCACTCTTGATCTCCTTCTCCTTCCCGGGGTCTTGGAGGTCTTCCTCCATGGGCTCCTTCCCTTTATCCTTGGCGGACACCATTGTGCTTCTAAACTTCCAAAGAGTAAAACAGATCGAAACAAAAACACGATGAAAACACGCTACCTCGGGGGGTCCGGGGGGTTATATATTATGAAGTTTCATATCAAAAGGAAGGTACTTGGTGAAAACGGGTCGGAGGCGGAGTCCTGGGTGGCCTCACCACCTGGTGGCGCGGCCAGGGGAGGGCCCACGCCACAAGGTGGTGTGAGCCACCCTGGCTCCGTTTCTGTCCCTTTTTTGCTTCATAGCTTTCCTTATTGACTGGAAACTGCAAAAATATAGTTGGATTGTATTTTCGTGGAAGTTTTTCTTACCAGAACTATTACTTAGTTGGAAACGAACTCTGTAGGTCTCTGAATTTGGTATTTAGTGGATCCTTCCGGAGTCACCACTTGAATCATCAATATCTTCATCTTCATATACTTATTACTTGAGTCATAAAACCCTTCTCTTCCTTATTACACCATTATCTCCACTTCCTGGAAATTTCTTTCACACAAAACTTCACACAATTCTCATTAGCAACATTAGTATAAGTGAAGTGACAAAACCTTTTGAGTTCAACTTTCAACTGAAAACCATCAAAACAAAAGCTATTGTATCCACTCCTTCTGAAAACCCAAAAAGAAGTTAAAAAGGAAATCGAATAGAGAAGCAAATGCAAGATTGGCAAAATCTGTCAAAACAAACCAGCAGGTAAAGATCAAATTTTTCGAAAATCTTATGTTACTCAAATAAAAAAGTGCAAAACTAACGACAATTAAATAACAACCTGGGGCAGAAGCACAAAAAATTACAGCTCAATCCGACAGACAGAGGTCTCTCACGAATGTTTACGGTGAAGCACAAAAATCTGTTTTGGGACAGCAATTTCCCCAAATCTTACTTCTCTCTCATTAGAGGTTGATCTTGACACAAAAACCAAACAAAACGGATAAGGAGCGGTTATTACCGAAGTAATAAATTCCAAGACTCAAGAAATAAAAACAAACTAAAAGCAAAAACAAATTGGGTTGTCTCCCTTAAAGCTCTTTCTTTATAGCCATTAAGAAGGGCATGATAATTTTGAAGAAGCTCTCATAGGGATATGGATTAAAGTGAAAGAGAGCATTAAGAAGCAAAAACACACGCATTTAAGTCTAACCCACTTCCTATGCAAGGGGATTTTGTAAAAAAACAAGTTATTGAAACCAAAGGCAACTTGCATAAGAAGGCAAAAGAAGTGCAACATAAAAACTTTCAGCATAAAACGAGGAAACTTGATATTATTGAGATGCATAAGAACACTTTTCCCTCTTTCATAATAACTTTCAGTATCATGCATAAACTTAACAATATAGCTATCACAAGGACTATCATAGCAATGATCACTTATTCTAACAGAAAACACAGGAATACCAGCTCTCATAACACTACTATGTGAAACAATATTAGAGGTATCCTTACAATGGATAGTGTGTCCCTCTTTTTCATATTTAGTAACAAAGTCTTTCACATTTGCTACAATAGGTTCATCAACCATTTGTTTATCAGGTTCAACAGCTTTACTTGTACTTTCATTAACCATACTAGCTATCATAGAATGTTCCTTTACCTTAACTAGAAAAGGCATTTTCTCAATATAAGGTTTAGGTAAAACATGATTAGCAGTATAAACTTCAGTATTTCTTGTAGGAACACTTTTAGCAACATCTTTATAAGGTTCATGATACTTATTCCACTTCGTTTTAGGCACTTCAATGTAGTAAGAAAAAGCCTTAAAATAAGAAGCAATATCTTGAGAGTCTAGACCATAAGCACTTTTAATATTTTGAAAGTCATCAGTTCCCATAAAAGATTCAATGCATTCATAATCATAATTTATACCTGAATTTCTACCTTTGTCATTCTCCCAAGCTTCAACATTGTCTTGAATATGGTCTAGAAGGTCCCATTTATCTTCTTCTTCCATGCGAGTGAATGATCCAGCACAAGAAGCATCCAATAAATCTTTATCATGTAGAGAGAGCCTTGCATAAAATTTGTTGATAATAATATTGTTGGGGAGCTCATGAATGGGACATTTGAGCATTAGTAACTTCAATCTCCCCCAAGCTTAAGCTGTACTCTCTCCATCAAGAGGCCAAAAGTCGTATATTTGATTCCGATCTTTATGAATCTCACTAGGAGGATAAAACTTTGAATAAAAGAGAGGCACTATTTCCTCCCATTCCAGAGCTTGACTATTCTTTAGCAGCTTATACCATTCCTCAGCTCTTGCTTTCAGTGATAATGAGAATAACTTCTTCTTAACATGATCTGTAGTAATACCTGCACACTTGAACAACCCGCATAATTCGTGTATAAAGAGTAAATGATCACCGGGATGGACAGTTCCATCCCCAACATAGTAGTTATCCATAACACGATCAATAATTCTTGTAGGTATTTTGAAAACATCTTTCTCAGCAAGTGGTGGCTTATCTACTACCTTAGCAGTGGTAGTAGCATTACCAAATAAGAAACTCGGCAAATTATCTATAACGAAAATAAAGCAACTAGCAGAAGTAAACAATACTCACAGTAGAAGTTTCCTTTACCAGTTCCACTCTCCAATATCGCTTCACTCCCCGGCAACGGCGCCAGAAAATAGTCTTGATGACCCACAAGTATAGGGGGTGTATCGCAGTATTTTCGATAAGTAAGAGTGTCGAACCCAACGAGGAGCAGAAGGTGCTGGCTAGTGGTATGGATCAGGAATTCTCTGCAAATACTTAGCAAACGGATTTTTAGGGTTTTTTGATATAGCAAGTAAACAAAGTACGAGTAAATAAAAGACAGTAGGAATGAATGCAGCAAGTGGCCCAATCCTTTATGCAGTAAAGGACAAACCGGTTGTATTTCTTAAGATGACCAAACGTTCTCGAGGACACATGGGAAGACTGTCAAGTGCTTTTGCTTCATATAGTCGATTAATCTTCTCTAGCTTGCTAAGTGTTGTGTGGGTGAACCTGTGATAATGGACCACCCCATCCAAGACTAATACATACTTGTGAGTATACCCCTTGCAAACATCCGTAAGTACAAGGAATTAATTAAGGTAGAAACCTAACCACAGCTTTAAACTCTAAGACCCTTACGTCCCTTGTGCAATGGTTTCCTAACAGGGGATCAGGTTTCTGTCACTCCGGCAACCCCTACGATTAGTAGCCAAATACACAGTGCATTCCCCTAGGCCCATATAGGTGAAGTGTCATGTAGTCGACGTTCACATGACACCACTATAAGAAGTACACCACAACTTAAATAACAATCTATTGAATCTTTCTCAACGCAACTCCACTACTAACAATAAGACTTCTCCCATGTCCTCAAGAACAAAACGAACTACTCACAAGACATCATATGGATCATGATCAGAGATGGAAGAATGATGTATAAAAATCTGAACATAAACAATAATTCAATGGTTCACTCAATAGCATCAACTACAAAGAGTAATCAACACCGGGAAAGTTTCCCTTATGAACTATAGCAAGATTCAACCAAGTTTTACAGCAATATGGAGATGGTGATGAGTGTGCTGATGGTGATGATGATCCCGATGAGTCTAGCTTGATGGTGGTGTTGATGGGGACGATCTCCCCTCTCCGGGAAGGAATTCCCCCGGCAGAAATCTGTCTACCGGAGAGATCTTTCTCTCTCGGTGTTTTCCGCCCCAAAGAGGCGGAGGAATCTTTCTGTGGTCGCTCCCCGAGTCTTAGGGTTTCGGGAGGATGATATACGCCAGAGAGGAGAGGCTGGAGTGGGCCAGGGTGGCCATACCACCTCCGGGCATGGCCTAGGCCTGCCCGCGGCATGGGGTGGTGTGGGCCCCCTGTGGCCCACCTCCACTCCATCTTTTGGCATCCTTAGTCTTCTGGAAAAATAGGATTTTCCGTATATTTTCCCGGATTTTCTGATCTTCGCGAATTTTGCCTCCAAACAGCACCTTTTCTATCAGAATCCTGACTGCAGTGATCCATGCTCCAAAAGTCATCAACCATGCAAAAATAGATGAAATAACATAAGTATGACCTCTCAATACGAAATATATCAATGAATAATAGTGAATTAAGACATAGAATAGTGATGCAAAATGGATGTATCAAGCGTATATAGTCAAATACTAATACCTTTGGACTTTCACTTTGAAGTGGATCACCATCATCAAATGTTTGGTGTTCTTCCAAAAATCCATTCTTTAGTAATCTATTAGTGTAGTAAACATTTTACTTACATCTTCTATTCATCCTTATCATGACAACTTTCATGATCAAACTACTATAGCCTATAAGGAAGAATCGCGAGTATAATGTTAGTTCCCAAAACCTTTTTGGGAGATCCGGATGCCTAGCATCTCCATCCTTCACAAATTCTCATACAATATGAGAACATGTATTTTGCTAAATTATACTCTATCATAATGCAACCAAAAACATTGTTTCAGATATCACAATATCTTTCACACATGATGGATTCTGAAACAATTTTCATCTCCTAGATAATCTTGATATTAAAACAACTTTTGAATATCAATAATCATGGAGGCAAACATGATACTTTAGATACTAACATTGTAATTCTTACTCTTGATTTAATACTACTTATTAAACTTCATGGAGTAAATAGAGTTTGCTGAAAGTTTACAATAGTACTTCTAAACCTTAAATTGACATTAAAAACAATACGATACCAGTTCGTAAAGTAAATATCCAGAATTCTATAGTTCTACTATCTCAATTAAAACTAAGCATAAGGTAGTGAACAGATGCCAATGACTACAACAAATTATGCAAATTCACTTTGATTTAGTTTATGACAAATTGAGTTCGACTAATCCAAATTAGAAATGAACTCCCACTCAAAAATGACATCCCTCGTGCCTTTTTGGTGATTACATGAACCAAATCCACTACACCAAGTCCGATCATCACGTGAGTCGGTATAGCTTCAAAGGCGAGCATCAATATGGGCATCACATCAACTATATGACTCATGCTTAACCTTTCTATCCGTGTTCCGAGGCCATGTCTATACATGCTAGGCTCGCCAAGTAAGAACCTTAGTATTTGCGTGTGTAAAACTATCTTACACCCATTGTATGAAAGCGTAGAGTCGAGTACACCCAATCATCACGTGATGTCTCGAAACACGATCCATAGAATGGTGCATACTTAAGGAAGAACACATTTTATCTTGATATTTAAATGAGGGATCAACTTACAATGCTACTAAAAGCGCCAAACTAGCAATATAAGATGCAAACATCTAATGTGTAAAGTGGGATGGTATGGTCCATGCATTTGATCTCTATCATATGCATCGTGGTATGATCTCTATCATTCCTTTGTGTGTAAGGCTAAGGTCTATGGAACTTACACATTAGGTGTGTTGTAAGGGTATCTACCATACATAAACTTACAACATTTTCATATCATGACACTAGCCCAACAATGATCTAAACTAGACGCCTCTAATTTATCGGCTTAGGTCTTTCGGATATAGAACCGGCCTTACCTACGAACATGGAACCACAACGAGGATAACCAAGTTATTAGCAACTCGTTGTAAATCAGATATTGACTATAGTAGGAGAGACAGACACCCGCCAACCACTTATGCAAAACTAGTTGCATGTCAGTCGTGGAAGCGGTCTCATGTGTGATGACATGTAAGGTTGGTCCGGGCCGCTTCATCCCACTAGCCACCAATATCCAAAATACATGAAAGAAGCAATAACATGATCATCATCGCCCACATATAAACATATGTGTATTACCCGTGCAAAGTACCTACGCATAGATCATGCTCTGATACCACTGTTGGGTTCGCAGCATAGAAAACAAAAAATTTCCTATGATGGGAACTATACGCCAAGATCTATCTACTAGATACAAGCAACGGGTGGATATATATCCATAGAGAACTTACCCTCGAAGACAACAAAGCTTTGTTAACGAGTTGGAACTCTTGGATGATGTAGTCGTACACTTGCCGATCTCAAGATCATGATGAAGTCCTTCAGGTCCAGCAGCTCTAGCACCATCAGGTCCAGAAACATCAAGTCTAGCACCGCAAAGTAGCGGTGCATCTGTGATCACACACACGTTCGGTCCACCGAACAACCTCTGCCTCCTCGCTCTAGCGATGCAGCGGAAACAACAACTCCTTTCTAGATAAAGCCACCGGGAACATGTATCTCGCTAATGCAAGACCATAGGGAATAACTAGAGGGAGAAGAGAACCTTCACGAGGAGGTGGTCCTGTTGTGAGGAGGAGAGGGGTCCATTTATAGGGAAGAGGGGGGCAGCCAAGAGCCATGGCGTGGCAGCCATGGTGGTGCCCCCACCTCTTCCACATTCATGTGGGTGGAGCTCCCACTCCCATAAAAAATCCTGCACTCAAAATTCCACTCACACATGCATTAATTTCCACCAAATTTAATGCAAGCTCTCATTAAATAAAACTATTTTATTTATTTTATTCAGAATTTTGTTAATTACATTAATTAACAAACATTCACATAAAACCCCTTGCAACATTTCAATATCACATGCAGAACCAGTTTCTGCAATTTCACCCGGAACAATTCCGGTTTCCATCGAAATGATTCCAGCGCTTTCTTAATCTTTATCTGAAACATATTTGCTCCTAAATGGTGTCGGTATCCCTTAAGTGTGTCACCCTACGGTTCGCGAATAATGCAGACATGATCGAGACCCCTCTCCGATCAATAATCAGCAGCGGGACCTAGAGATCCGTACTAACTCCCACATATTCAACAATGACCCTTGTTATCGTGTGAACCTTAAACGTCGTAACTAAATCCCTTTGTATCGCGATATATTACATGTCCGAGATTCGATCATTGGCATCCAAACACCTAGTTTGATCTCGTTACTGATATGCACTTTTTTCTCGTTCCCGTGATATAACATTCCAGTGATCACATCACTTGCTTGCAAGCTATTTCAATGTGATATCACCGAGAGGGCCCAGAGTATATCTATCCGTCATCGGGATGGACTAACCCCACTCTTGATCCATGAGCCTCAACATAACACCTTCGTAGCACTGAACCCACCTTTATAGTCACCCTGTTACAGTGTGACGTTTGATGTTATCAAGATACTCTTCCGGTGTTAGCAATTAACATGATCTCATGGTCTAAGGACTAAGATTACTTTGTATGATGTTATAGCAATATAAACATAATGACTCTGATCGCAATAAAAGTGGAACTTGTAAGATCATGGAGTTTGTATGTGTGTTAGAGAAACGCCTGGGCCGCTAGCCTAAGCCATGCGTAATCATGGTGGAAACTTGCAGCATCACCATAATGAGCACTCTATGAAGCATCCTCAATAAAAACCTATGCAAATAGCAAATAAAAAGATCGCTGAGATGCTCATTGTCTGCATGCCTTGTCATTTTGATTATGGGAAAGCTCCCGTATCATGTGCAAGGGGTACCCCGTTGGCGGTTCTTAATGATACACATGTACTTACAATGACAAGAGCTTACTCGTGACTGAAGTTGAGTAGCATGAGGATCGGTCTTCGTAAGTAAGGGGCATGAGATTTTGGTTTATAACTTGTCAATCATATCCTGTTAGTTGTGTCACTTTAACCTTAACCACTTCAAGATGCTTATGATAGGGGCAATGAGAGCTGAAAGCTACAAGTACCATAATTTTTGGAAGCTCTTTATGAGACTTGAATCCCTGCTTCCTTCTTTGAAGGCCTTTCTTCCACCATTATATTGAGTCTCCACCTTCTACCTTTATGCACCTACTTTGAGAGCATAGTGGCCATTCTTAGTTCTATGTGCATTTTCCCAAGACTTGTTGATTGATGCATACCTTGATATTGCTTGTTTTAAACTATTTGTATCTAGTCACTCTTATGAACTTTGAAGGTGTCCTATGCATTTATATTTGCTACTCTATAAGGGACAAGCTGAATGCCATTATGCTATGTTTTCTTTATGTGAAACAAACAAACGTCTTGTAAAGCATTGTTATTCATGAATCTTTTGTTTGTGCCTTTTCATGTTGCATCATAGTTTATTTGTCTTATTGCTAGAACTTTGTCTTTCATGTTATGATTGAAGTACTATGATCCCAGCTTTGAATGTTTTACAAATACTTTGACCAAGTTTATGATGGTGCATGTCACCTCAAAAATTATTTTTTCTTTTTATCACTTACCTACTCGAGGACGAGCAGGATTTAAGCTCGGGGATGTTGATACATTGCAAATGTATCTATAATTTTTTATGTTCCATGCTTGGTTTTATCTACTTTCTTATGTTTTGACCCCACTTTGGAGTACTTTTCATATGATTTCTTGGACTAACTTATTAACAACATGCCACAGTGCCAGTTGCCTATGTTCTGTTGTTTTTGGTTCCAGGAAGTCAGGAAATGAATATTCTCGGAATTGGACGGGACAAAAGCCAAAGTTACTATTTTCCCAGAAGACTCCGGAGCTAGAAGGAGAGTCGGAGAGGGGCCACAGGGTGGCCACACCCCCCTTGGTGCGGGCCAGCCTAGGCCGCGCCAGGGCATGGTGTGGGCCCCCTGGCTGGCCACCGACCTTGCCTCCTTCACCTATAAGAGCCCCCCGATACCAAAACCCTAGGGCGTCAATCAAAAATCCACGAAAAGTTCCACAGCGCCGCCACCACCGAAGGGGAGATTCGGGGGATAGAAAGTCTCTGTTCCGGCACCCTGCCGGGATGGGGAAGTGCCCCCAGAGCCATCTCCATCGATCTCCACCGCCATCTCCATCACCATTGCTGATTCCCATGATGAGGAGGGAGTAGTTCTCTCTCGAGGCTAAGGGTTCTACCGGTAGCTATGTGTTCATCTCTCTCTCTATGCATGATCATATTGTGATCATGAGCTTGTAATCTATAGATCTACCTTGCCACACAATTGCTTTAATAGATCTCTTCTCTCCCCATGTGTGTGAAAGTGACAACATGCTCACCATGGTGGCACTTAGGCTAGAGATTACAAATACTTGTTATGAGTTATATTTGGAGTTGGATGTCTTTATGAAATTGTGGTGTTTGTTGGACTCATCTAGTACTCAAGGTGACAGTGTGGGGTTATCTAGATGGGAAAGGCTTACTTTGAGGTGTGCTGTTATAGCCCTACCATCGATTAGAGTGTTCAACCGGAGAGTAGTTAAGAGTAGTATCATAAAGAGAAAATATTTATATGAGATTGTTCACTAGTGAAAGTATGATCCCTAGGCCTTGTTTCTAAGAACTAAAACACCGTTTGCTATTAGATCTGTTACATGTTTGCTTGCTTCCATCTTTATTTCAGTTTTACTTTAGTCTTTTCCACGCCATCAAGCTACTTTCTATCACTGTTACCACTTATAATTATCTACCACTTGTATTTCACTATCTCTTTGCCGAACTAGTGCACATATACACCTGACAAGTGTATTGGGTGTGTTGGGGACACAAGAGACTTCTTGTATCTTGATTGCAGGATTGCTTGAGAAGGAATACCTTTGACCACTTCCTCCCTGAGTTCGATAAACCTTGGGTGATCCACTTAAGGGAAAACTTGCTGCTGTTCTACAAACCTCTGCACTTGGAGGCCCAACAACTGTCTACAAGAATAGAAGTTCGTAGACATCAGTAGTCATCAACGATCACCAGGCAGTACTTCTTCCCACCGAGGCTTGCATGAGATGGAGGTCCAAAGAGGTCCACGTGAAGGAGCTCTAAGATCCTTTTTGACGAAACAATAGTCTTCCTTCGATGAGGAGAGTCATGCAATTTCCCTTCAACACGATCTTTGGCAAAGGAGACATTTTCTTTTAGTCCAAGGATGTGGCCACCCTTGTGGAGACTTTGCAAAGTTCTCATATTGACGTGGGCTAGTCGGCGATGCCATAACCAACCCGCATCAGCCTTTCCGAAAAGACACATCGGGCCTATAGTGGTTTTCCCTGAAAAGTCCACCACGTAAAGGTCATTTTCAACATATCCCACGAAAGCGACTTTTAGAGACTTGCTCCACAAGAGTACCACCAAATCAGCATCAATAAAAACTGCAAAGCCCATCTTACCAAGGGCGCGAACTAAAAGTAAATTGTAACCGAGGGTCTCAACAAGCATGATGTCCACGAGAGAGATATCGTGAGCCACCACAACTTTTCCGAGACCCAATACCTCAGATTTAGACTTGTCACCATAGGAAACGGTTATATGATCATGATTTGGCCGCATCTCCGTGATGATCTCCTTGCTTCCGGTCATATGACTCGTGCATCCACTAAAGAGTACCCATTTAGACCCACCGGAAGCATATCCCTGCAAGAAAGTTACTTTTTGGTTTTAGTATCATAAGGACCTACATAACTAGCATAAACAGCACCATAATGATCGCAATATAACTCAAAGTTAGGATTGTTAGCCCCTGCAAAACCATTATAATTAGACTTGTCATTGGTGGTGGTGCTAGTCTTTGTTTGAGCAGTCTTGCTCTTCTTCTTCTTCTTGTTCTTTGTCTTGGGAATATAGCCAAGACCCTCTTTTCCATTGTTCGTCCTTTGCTTGCTAAGTATCTCATCTAGAACTTCTTTACCTTTGTGTTTAGATCCTTTTGCAAGTTCATCTTTTCCATAAAATGATGTGGAGGTGTTGGGCACATCATACTTCCTCAATTGAGTTTGGAGCTGGTCATGAGACTCATTTAGAGTAGAGTGTTCACTCTCCAATGCATTGTGGGCAATGTCAAGTTTCTCAAACTTCTCCGAGAGTTTGGCATGAGCAGCCCCAAATTCAATCTTTTCCTTCTTTAGTTTATTTACCTTGGCAAGAGCATTGTCACGTTCTTTGATGAGCTGAGCCACAACTTCTTCATGTGACTCCTCAATGGATTCGAGTCTCTCTTCCAAAGATACTCGAGCTTCCTCTTCTTCTTCCAAGGCATTTTTCAAAGAAGCTATCTCCAAGGCATCTTCTCTTTCAATTCTGCCATTTTCTTCAAGGAGATCTTCGGCTTGGGCAAGTTGACTCATAAGAGCATCAAAATGAAGTTTGTCCTCACCTTGCAAGTTAGTGAAAAAGTTGTCCAAATCAATAACTTATTCTTTCATTTTAAGACTAGTATGATCATCCATATCCATATTTATGTTAGTCTTAGGGAATGAAGAACTAGAAGTTGATACCTCGGACCCTCTTGCCATAAGACAAGTGACGTTGTTGTTGATGACGTTTTCGTTTGGCGAGTCAAAGAGAGATGATGGAGTCGATGTGGTGGCTATAGCAGACACCTCACGAGAACTATCTTCATCCTCTTCATCTTCACTTGCAGAGGAGTATTCTTCTTGTGCCACCAAGACAATCTTGGGTTGATTCTTGTAAGGGCCATTCTTTTTGATAAATGGCTTCTTCTTAGGCGCCTTGGATTTTTCTTTAAGGATGAGCCTGCCACCATTGTCTTCTCTATTTTGATATGGACACTCGGCCACAAAGTGTAGCCTATCTCCACAACTGTAGCATGTTCTCAGTTTTTGGCCACTTTCTCTTCTTCCACTTGACCCATTCTTGCGCTCGAGTTCCGACTTGGCCTTGGCAGGATCCTTCCAAAAGTTCCTTGCGTAAAACGCCATGTACTCACCATGAGCCCGTTTGACTTCATCGGGGCAGTCCATGGAGGCACCCTCGAAAGCTCTTTCATCCTCATCTTGCTTAACAACATTAGCCTTTAGAGCAACATTGACCCCTTTTTGCATTCCAATGGCACGGGCACGGGCATCTTCCGCATTCTTTGCAACAACTTTGAATGATGACATTTCTTGCATGACTTCATTGCACGTCATTTGATGGTACTTGTGTCTACCTTGCAAGCTCTTCAAGTCCGTTGGCTCAAAATGTTGGGTTCGCACCATAGAAAACAAAAAATTTCCTACGATGGGAACTCTACGCCAAGATCTATCTACTAGATACAAGCAACGGGTGGATATACATCCATAGAGAACTTACCCTCGAAGACAACAAAGCTTTGTTAATGAGTTGGAACTCGTGGATGATGTAGTCGTACACTTGCCGATCTCAAGATCGTGATGAAGTCCTTCAGGTCCAGTAGCTCCAGCACCATTAGGTCCAACACCATCAGGTCCAGCACCATCAAGTCCAGCACCGCAAAGTAGCGGTGCATCCGTGATCGCACACACGTTCGGTCCACCGAACAACCTCCGCCTCCTCGCTCCAGTGATGCAGCGGAAACAACAACTCCTTTCTAGATAAAGCCACCGGGAACATGTATCTCGCTAATCCGAGACCATGGGGAATAACTAGAGGGAGAAGAGAACCTTCACGAGGAGGTGGTCCTGTTGTGAGGAGGAGAGGGGGCCTTTTATAGGGAAGAGGGGCAACCAAGAGCCATGGTGGTGCCCCCACCTTCTTCCACATTCATGTGTGTGGAGCTCCCACTCCCATAAAAAAGCTTCCACTCAAAATTCCACTCACATATGCATTAATTTTCACCAAATTTAATGCAAGATCTTATTAAATAAAACTATTTTATTTATTTTATTCAGAATTTTGTTAATTACATTAATTAACAGAACATTCACATAAAACCCCTTGCAGCATTTCAATATCACATGCAGAACCAGGTTCTGCAATTTCACCCGAAACAATTCCGGTTTCCATCGAAATGATTCCAATGATTTCTTAATCTTTATCTGAAACATATTTGCTCCTAAATGGTGTCGGTATCCCTTAAGTGTGTCACCCTACGGTTCGCGAATAATGCAGACATGATGGAGACCCCTCTCCGATCAATAATCAGCAGCGGGACCTGGAGATCCGTACTGACTCCCACATATTCAACGACGATCCTTGTGATCGTGTGAAGCTTTAACGTCGTAACTAAATCCTTTTGTCTCGCGATATATTACATGTCCGAGATTCGATCATTGGCATCCAAATACCTAGTTTGATCTCGTTACTGACATGCACTCTTTTCTCATTCCCGTGATATAACATTCCAGTGATCACATCACTTGCTTGCAAGCTATTTCAATGTGATATCACCGAGAGGGCCCAGAGTATATCTATCCGTCATCGGGATGGACTAACCCCACTCTTGATCCATGAGCCTCAACATAACACCTTCGTAGCACTGAACCCACCTTTATAGTCACCCTGTTATGGTGTGACGTTTGATGTTATCAAGATACTCTTCCAGTGTTAGCAATTAACATGATCTCATGGTCTAAGGACTAAGATTACTTTGTATGATGTTATAGCAATATAAACATAATGACTCTGATCGTAATGATATACTTCGGATGAATGTTCATCACATCATTCCACCAATGTTGTGACCTCGTTATTAACAACATCCAATGTCCATGATCAGGAAACCTTGATCATCTTGTTAATCAACGAGCTAGTTTATATGAGAGGCATTACTAGGAACTTTGTATTTTGTTTATTAAACACACATGTATTAACGTTTCCAATTAATACAATTATAGCATGAAAAATAAACATTTATCATAAACATGGAATAAGATAATAACCACTTTATTATTGCCTCTCGGGCATATTCCCTTCGCAAAAGGCATTAGAGCACTCACATATTTACTTTTTATCCAAGCATCATCAATGTGATTGGCTCCATGCTTTCTAAATGTTGTTGCGATGCCCTTGAGTGTTCTATACATGTCTTCATGGTTTGCACCATCCAACATGTTGAATCCTTCAGCTTCATTACTAAGGGCATCATACCTATTCCTTCTCATGTTTTCATTTCCAATAAAGAGATCGGTGAGAGCAGCCCAAGCTTCTTTAGCTGTGTTGAGATGTTCAATGTGGGGCATGTCCTTGGGACCCACTCTGAGCTGTGTCATGTGGAGAGTCGTAGCATTCAATTGGCTATCCACAACTTCTCTTCTTGTCAGGTTGGTGTGATCTCCAATATGAAGACCCTCTTCGATAATCCTCCAAAGTTCAATAGAAGAGCTGCAAACATGAGACTTCATTAAGAATTGTCATTGATTAAATGAAGATGCAGTTAGCTTGGGTGGAACACCCCTATTGTTTATATGAGGATGAGGGATAGGTGGGTCGGGGGAATATAAGTGATGAACCTCACTATATTCCTCCTTACCACCTCCCTTCTTGGAGGTGGAACCATTATGTTTTTCACCTACCACTTCATCTTCCTTAGATCCGGTGTTAGCCTTATCGTTGGACGAGGGAGTGGTGGCCTCAAAGGAGGATGGATATGGGGCTACGGATGATGTGAGGCGAGCAATCATTTGATGCATCTCCTCCATCTTGGTCTCAAAGGATTTCAACAAGGTTGTTTCCAACGTCTTGAGTTCATCCATTGTGACCTTATCCACAACCTCATTCCCATTCTCCTTGGTACCCATAAGATACATTGCAAATGTATCTATAATTTTTGATGTTCCATGCTTGGTTATATCCACTTTCTTGTGTTTTGTTCCAACTTTGGAGTACTTTTCATATGATTTCTTGGACTAACCTATTAACAAGAGCCACAGTGCCAGCTGCCTGTTTTCTGCTGTTTTTGGTTCCAGGAAAGTCAGAAAATGAATATTCTCGGAATTGGACGGGACAAAAGCCAAAGTGCCTATTTTTCCGAAAGTGATCAAGTGCCAGAATACGAGACGGAGAGGGACCAGGGGTCCAACACACCACCTAGTGGCGTGGCCCAGCCTGGCCCGCGCCAGGGGGTGGTAAGGCCAGCCCTGGCACCCCCTCGGCCTCTCCTTCCGCCTATATATTGCCCTCGGGACGAAAACCCTAAGTACCCGATCAAAAATCCACGAAAGAGTCTGTAGCCGCTGTCATCTCCATCCCTAGATCGGGAGGGATCTGAAGCTCTTCCCGGCACCCTGCCAGAGAGGGGAATTCACCCTGGAGGCCTTCTTCATCACCATGCAAGCCTCCGGTGTGATGCGTGAGTAGTTCATCCTTGGACTACGGATCCATGTAGTAGCTAGATGGCTGGTTCTCCTCCTTTGTGCTTTCATGTTTAGATCTTGTGAGCTCCGTTCATGATCAAGATCATCTATTTGTAATTCATACATGTTGTGTTTGCGGGGATCCGATGGATATTGAGATGCTATTTCAGATTGATTATTGATTCTATCATGTCTTTGTTATTTGAGATCTTGCATGCAGTAGCTATCTTGGCCAAGTAGATGCTAGCAACTCCAAGAGTTAGTATTTATGCTCGATAGTGGGTTCATGCCTCTGGTAATCTGGGGAAGTGACAGAAATCTCTAAGGTACTAGATGTGTTGTTGCTACTAGGGAGAAAACAACAATCCTTTGTTCATAGAACAATCATATTGTTTACTTTACACGCAGTTCGTAAAGCAATAATCTGTTGCTTGCAACTTAATACTGGAGGGGGTTCGGATGATAACCTAGACGTGGATTATTAGTCATAGATGCAGTTGGATGGCGGTCTATGTATTATGTTGTAATGCCCAATCAAGTCTCAGAGGAGTCAAGATGATTAGTATATGCATGTATTGCTTTCTCGGTGTTTGTCAATTGCCCCACTGTAATTTGTTCACCCAGCATGTTATCTATCTTAAGGAGAGCCACCTCTAGTGAACTATGGATCCCGGTCCTTTGTCTTTTACATACAATCTAGAATCTTTTACTGCTTTGTGTTTACTTTCTGCAAACTTTTACTTCTTTCCATTCGATACGTTTAATCCTTTGTTTTCCGCAAAACACGGTGAGATTGACAACCTCATCGCAAGTTGGGGACAAAGTTCTATGGTTGTGTTGTGCAGGTCTCCACGTTGCTACTAGCACCGGTACTGCGCCCTGCCAAAGCTCAGCTAGTAACACCTTTGAGGTGTTTCCTTGCTCCTACTGGTTCGATTAAACCTTGGTTTCATAACTGAGGGAAACTTGCTGCTGTACTCATCATACCTTCCTCTTGGGGTTCCCAACGAGCTCTACATCAACACCACCATCAAGCATTTTTCTGGGCCCCGTGCATTGAGCCATCACCATACATATCTTAGGCGGTTAAGCCCGAATAAAGAGCTGGGGCTCTGATACCAATTGAAATGGATCATATGGGCACCTAGAGGGGGGGTGAATAGGTGCTACTTCAAATTTTAATGCTTTTTTCAATTTTAGGCTTAACACAAAAGGTAAATTCTCTAGATAACTATTTAGAAGAATTTCCCTATATGCAAACCTATCTACTAGCGAGTAAGAGGCGAGTGGAAAGAGGAACGAGTGAACCATAGTGAAGCACACGGAGAGACAGGATTTGTTTTACTACAGTTCCTTCCTTGTTAAGGGACGTACATCTGCGTTGGAGGGGTGGGCGGTACTAAGACCACCACACCACAATAGGCCTCACCTTGTTCTCCGATGGATCCCGCCACCAAAGGCCTGATCAACCTTTCCACTATAGGAACCCTTCGAGGCGGGTACCGACGCCTTTACACAACTAGCGGGGCACAATTCCACAACCAAATTGGAGGCTCCCGTAATGACAACAAGCTGCCACAAGAACAAGTTATCAATAACAAAATACAACATCTAGATATTAGCAAGAATACTAGATCAGGGATTTCTCCAAATGAATGGAGAGGAGTTGATGCGCTTGATTTGTGATGGCGATGAAGATTGTCTCCTCCTTCAATTCCCCCAAAGATCGAAGCCTTCGGGTGGTTGAAGTGGGAGATCTAGAGAGAGAGCTCCTGAAGTGTGTCTGGCACTTTTCGAATGAATCAAGAGTTCTGATCGATGGGAAAGAAGGGGCTTTTATACCCCCTTGCCAAACCAAGCCGTTGGAGCCTTTGGGGGTTGGATTATCCGGCCCAAGTGAGGGCCAGATTATCCGGCCTGGGGAAAACTCCGCCCCAGACTCGGATTATCCGGCTGGACCTTGACACCTTCTCCTGGGGACCGGATTATCCGGCCCTAGGGGAGGGCCGGATTATCCGGCTGGGGGGAAAATCCGCCCAGCCACAGAATATTTGGAGGAAATTCCGCCCCTAGACAGAAGCACGCACAGACGCTCTCTTGGGCGATTCCCCTGGGGCCAGATTATCCGGCCCAACATGAGGGACGGATTATCCGGTCCAGGGAGAAAAACCGCCCCAGAGCCGGACTGTCCGGGGTAAAATCTGCCCCCAGACAGAAGCTCGCGTAGCGCCAGCCCTGGTCAAAATGGTCTGGCCAGATTATCCAGCCCATGATGGGGGCGGATAATCCGGCCCCCCAAATGCACAAAACTTTCTTGCAACACTTAGTACACATTAGAACTTCCATGGTATTGTTATCTAACACACAAAACATAGGAAATCATGAAATGTTCTTTCACTTGTGATGAGGTTGTCAATCTCACCGGTTTTGTTGAAAACAAAGGATTAAATGTATCGAGTAGAAGAAAGTAATAGTTTGCAGAAAGTTAACACAAAGCAGTAAACAGTTGATTGTAGAATGATGGTAAAAGAAAGGACCGGGGTCCATAGTTCACTAGTGGTCGCTCTCCTTAAGATAGATGACATGTTGGGTGAACAAATTACAGCGGGACAATTGACAAACATCGAGAAAGCATACGTGCATATACTACTAATCTTGACTCCTTTGAGATTCGATTGGGCATTACAACATTATACATAGACCGCCATCCAACTGCATCTATGACTGATAATCCACCTTCAGGTTATCATCCGAACCCCCTCTAGTATTAAGTTGCAAGCAACATATTATTGCTTTACGAACTGCGTGTAAAGTAAACAATACGATTGTTCTATGAACAAAGGATTGTTGTTTTTCCCTAGTAGCAACAACACATCTAGTACCTTAGAGATTTCTGTCACTTCCCCAGATTACTAGAGGCATGAACCCACTATCGAGCATAAATACTAACTCTTGGAATTTCTAGCATCTAGTTGGCCAAGATAGCTACTAACAACGGAAAGCATGCAAGATCACAAATAACAAAGACATGATAGAATCAATAATCAATCTGAAATAGCATCTCAATATCCATCGGATCCCCGCAAACACAACATGTAGGATTACAAATAGATGATCTTGATCATGAACGGAGCTCACAAGATCTAAACATGATAGAACAAAGCAGGAGAACCAGCCATCTAGCTACTACATGGACCCGTAGTCTAGAGATGAACTACTCACGCATCACACCGGAGGCTTGCATGATGATGAAGAAGGCCTCCAGGGTGAATTCCCTCTCTGGTAGGGTGCCGGGAAGAGCTTCAAATCCCACCCGGTCTAGGGATGGAGATGACGACGGCTACAGACTCTTTCGTGGAATTTTGATTGGGTACTTAGGGTTTCTGTATCGGAGGCATCTTATAGGCGAAAGGAGAGGCCGAGGGGGTGCCTGGGCTGGCCACACCACCCCCTGGCATGGGCCAGGCCTGGCCGCGCGGCCAGTTGGTGTGGCCGCCCTCTGGCCCCTATCCGTCTCGTATTCTGGATCCGGGTGTCCCTCGGTGAAAAACTGACTTTGGCTTTTGTCCTGTCCAATTCCGAGAATATTCATTTTCTGACTTTCCTTGAACCAAAAACAGCGGAAAACAGGCAGCTGGCACTGTGTCTCTTGTTAATAGGTTAGTCCAAGAAAGTGTATAGAAAGTACTCCAAAGTTGGAACAAAACATAAGAAAGTAGATAAAACCAAGCATGGAACATCAAAAATTATGGATACGTTAGCAACGTATCAACATCCCCAAGCTTAACTCCTGCTCGTCCTCGAGTCGGTAAGTGATAAAAAGAAAGAATAATTTTTGAGGTGACATGCACCATCATTGTAAAACATTGATAGCTGTGATCGTAGTACTTCAATCAAAACATGAAAGACAAAGTTCTAGCAATAAGACAAAGCAACTAAGTTGCAACATGAAAAGGCATAAACAAAAGATTCATGAATAATAATGCTTTGCAAGACGTTTGTTTGTTTCACATAAAGAAAACATAGCATAGTGGCATTCAGCTTGTCCCTCATAGAGTAGCAAACATAAATGCATAGAACACCTTTAAAGTTCATAAGAGTGACTAGATACAAATAGTTTAAAACAAGCAATATCAAATCTATGCATCAATCAACAAGTCTTGGGACAATGCACATAGAACTAAGAATTTCCACTATGCTCTCAAAGTAGGTGCATAAAGATAGAAGGTGGAGACTCAACATAAAAGTAAAAGAAAGGTCTTCATAGAAGGAAGTAGGGATTCAAGTTTCATAAAGAGCTTCCAAAAATTATGGTACTTATTAGCTTTCAGCTCTCATTGCCCCTATCATAAGCATCTTGAAGGTGATTAAGGTTAAAGTGACACAACTAAGAGGATATGCTTGACAAGTTATAAACCGAAATCTCATGCCCCTTACTTACGAAGACCAAACCTCATGCTACTCAACTTTAGTCACAAGTAAGCTCTTGTCATTGTAAGTACATATGTATCATAAAGAACCGCCAACGGGGTACCCCTTGCACATGATACAGGAGCTATCCCATAATCAAAATGACAAGGCAAGTAGACAATGAGCATCTCAGCGATCTTTTTTATTTGCTATTTGCATAGGTTTTTATTGAGGATGCTTCATAGAGTGCTCATTATGGTGATGATGCAAGTTTCCACCATGATTAGGCATGGCTTAGGCTAGCGGCCCAAACGTTTCTCTAACACACATACAAACTCCATGATCTTACAAGTTCCACTTTTATTTCACATCGCCGGGATCCATAAGCAAATGAACATGATATCAACGGGGTACAAAGTATAAGTGCAATGTTGAAAGCGTTCCCCATTATACATGGTTCTGCTAACTTCAACTTATAAAGTGCAAGCATATACGCAACAAAGATGGACGCAATGGTTCATGTTTATTAAGTGCAAGAAAGTAAAGTGTGCCATCAAGTTCGTGAGAGCTTTAATCACTAGTTTTCTCATAACAAGTTTAATTCGGATGGTAGATAAAAACATGAATATACTTGGAATAGCAATTGCTAATAGGTAGGTATGGTGGACTCTTTGGAATAACTTGGTTTAAGGAGTTGTATGCATGAGTGGAACTCACATTGGTTACATAGGCTAGCAAAAGACTAGGAGCGACAAACTAAGAGAGCAATAATGGCCATAATCATGTAGAGCGACAAAACATCATTAATCAAAGCATAACGTGATACTACAAGGCTATGGTGACTTGGGATAGTCATAACATGGTGTGAGCATGTGCCAAGTCAACCCAAATAAAACATCAAAGGAGAATACCACAATACTATGCTTTAATATGCTAAAACAACGCATGATTCTTCAAAGGCACATTAAGCAATCTCAATTGTTTATAACAATTCATGCTACATCAAAGAATACTAAGCATAAAGCCAAATCAATATCAAGCATGGCATGACAAAGCATAGGCCATAGTCAAAAACAAGCTCTCTTTACCACTTAAGCATGAACTTTCCTACTCTTTTCCAATCCAAATGAAACTATTCGAAAACCAATGCATGAAAGAGGGGGTCCAACCAATTTATTCAGCAAACTAAGAAAACAAAGCAAAAGAAAAACGAAAACGAAAACCAAAAAGAATATGCTCCAAGAACAACACAACTATGCATGAAACAATAAAAATGAAGTGTTTGGAAGAAACCTAGAATTTTTATTGATGAAGAAGGGGATGCCTTGGGCATCCCCAAGCTTTAACGCTTGTACTTCTTGGATATTTCTTGGGGTGACACACGTGGCATCCCCAAGCTTGAGCTTTAGTCCATCCTTCATCATATTACTCATTCCTTCCATACACCTGAAATTTTCCTTCATACAAAACTTCACACAATCTTTATTAGCAACATTAGTGCACTCAAGATAATAGGTCTTTAGGTTCAGTTCCAATCACCAATAAAAATTCCATTAGAACAAAAGCTACTGTAGCACTTCCCTCGAAAAGCTCAATTCCCCAAAAGAATCAAAAAGGAACCAACAAGAAGCAAATGCAAATAATGGCAGAAATCTGTCAAAACATACCAGCTGGTAAAGACGATGTTTTTCGAAGAAATTTGTTGCTCAAATCGAAAAGTGCTGAACTAACGAAAGTTAGATAACAACCTGGGGCAGAAGCACAAAAATTCACGCCTCAAAAGGATGTACAGAGAGTTTATACGAATTTTTACGGTGAAGCACAGAAATCTGTTTTGGGACAGCAACTTTCCCAATCATTACTTCGCTCTCATTAGAGGTTACTCTTGGCACAAAAAGCAAATAAAAAGGATAAGGAGCGGTTATTACTGAAGTAATAACTTGCAAGACTCATCTAAAACTTTTGGGTTATCTCCCAATAAGTACTTTTCTTTAACGCCTTTAAGTTAGGCATAAGAAGCAAGAAAAAGAATCAAGTGTTCTCAAATGAAGAAAAATTAAAACCAAATTTCTTGCCCTTACCTCTCTTACTTTTATTCTTAACCTTGGGGAACATATGAATGCTTGGTGGATAAACAAAGTGCATGATGCCCTTTTCCACATCTATTATTGCTCTAAGGAGTTTCAATCGGGATCTTCCAAGTGTAATTTGTCCTTTTCCTACACATTCAATAACAATATAATCAGTAGAAACCATTTTCCCTAACATCTTTGTAAATACTCCTTCAGCTATTCCAATGGGTAATATTGTGGCATTGTTAGCAAGAAATATTTCTTCTCCTCCTTGATACCCACAAGTATAGGGGGTGTATCGTAGTATTTTCGAGGGAAGTTAAACCCAATTTATTGATTCGACACAAGGGGAGCCAAAGAATATTTATAAGCCTTAACAACTGAGTTGTTAATTCAGCTGCACCTGGAAACAATCTTGCTCACAGCAGTTTATCAGTAGCAACAGTTTTGTAATAGGAGTAGTAGAGTAACAACAGTAGTAAAGTAAAGACAACAGTAACAATAGCAGTAAACAGTGGGATTCGAGTGCGGTAGGCATAGGGATGGATGGACGGGCGTTGCATGGACAAGACAATTCACATAGCTATCAGAACATAGGGAAATTGCAGATAAATAAGATAAAGCATCTAAGTACTAGATAATCCTAGGCATGTGTTCCATATATAGTCATACATGCTCGCAATGAGAACTTGCACAACATCTTTTGTCCTGACAGCCCGTTTGCAATGGGGCCTCTAGGGAAGTACTAGCAATTAAGGTGCTCCTTTTAATAGAGCACCGGAGCAAAGCATTAACACTCTGTGAACACATGTGATCCTCACATCAAAGCCATTCCCTTCCGGTTATCCCGATTTCTGTCACTTCGGGGCCACTGGTTCTGGACAACAATGTGTGTATACAACTTGCAGATAAGACCAAGAATAATACTATCATAATGAAGCAATAACATGTTCAGATCTGAAATCCTGGCACTCAGGCCCTAGTGACAAGCATTAAGCACAACAAGTCGCAACAAAGTCATAAAGCACTAATAAAAGATACTAGGCACCATGCCCTAACAATCTGATGCCATTACATGAACAATCTCATCCAATCCTTACCATCCCCATAGCCTACAATGGGGGATTACTCACTCATAGATGGGGGAAACATGAATGGTCGATGGAGAAGCGATGATGATGCTGATGGCAATGATCTCCTCCAATTCCTGTCCCGGCAAGGTGCCAAAACGGAGTTTCTGGTGCTGTTTCGTGGAATCTAGTGGTGGCGGCGGAGCGGAACTCCTTCTAGAAAAACGTCGAACCCCCTGAAGTTTTTAGGTCAGAAGGCTCCTTATAGGCGAAGAGAGAGGCCGAGGGGGTGCCTGGGGGGCCCACACCACCCCCTGGCAAGACCTGGCCTGGCCCGCGCCACCAGGTGGTGTGGCCACCCCTGGCTCTTCTCTGTCTCGTATTCTAGCTCCCGGACTCTTCGAGTGAAATAGGATTTTTTGCATATTTTCCCGGATTTTTCCTGATAGTTGGTTTTCTGCACAAAAAGTAGACACCAAGGCAATTCTGCTGAAAACAGCGTCAGTCCGCATTAGTTGCAGCCAAATCACACAAATTTAGAGGAGAAACAATAGCAAAATTGTTCGGGAAAGTAGATACGTTTTGGACGTATGAACTCCCCCCAAGCTTAGCTTATTGCTTGTCCTCAAGCAATTCAGTTGAAAACTGAGTGTGATAAAAGAACTTTCACGAACACATTTGCTTCATATGATGTAAATATTATCAGCAATGTGATCAACTACTTAGACAATTCATAATAAAGAGTATGCAACCAAGTCTACTTAATAGTAATTGCAAGCTATGAAGAGATTCCAACTCAAAAATAATAAGTAGCATGAGGCACAACCATAAGCAATATTACAATGCTCATAGAAAGGTATGATAGAGTGGTATCTCGCTTGCCTTTGATTATGAATGTCGAGGCACCTCTGAAGTTCAAGTGATGACTAGAAGTAAAGATATCAAGGATACAAGCATCAAAGTCATAACACAAATAATCAAGTAATGGAACAAACACAAAGAATAACAACTATGCTCTCAAGAAGGTGCTCAAAGAATATTTGGAGACTCAACAAGTAGAAGAAAAGGTTTTGAATAATTTGAAAGGCTTCCAAATGCTGAAAGTATGGTACTCATTAGCTTTGAGCTCTCATTGCCCCTATCATAAGCATATTTAATGTGGTTAAGGTGAAAGTGAGGTCCAATCTGAGTTATATGCTTGACAGACTATAAACTGAAAATCCCAAGTCCCTTGAGTACGAGGGCCGCTCCTCATGCTACTCAACTTTAGTTACCGGTAAGTTCTTGTCATCGTAAGTATGTGCGTATCATTGAGAACCACCAACGGGGTACCCCTTGCCCGATGATATAGAAGAATCCCCATATCAAAATGACAAGGCAAGTAGACAATGAGTATCTCAGCAATCTTCTTATTTACCATGGGAAAATGGTGCTTTTTTCTCTCTTTCCTCTTTTCATAGAACTCTTTTTTTTCTTTTTCTCAATAGCTATCTCTCTCTTTTTTATAAGAAGAATGCTTCATAGATATCATTATGGTTACGCTGCAGGTTTCCACCATGTCAGCATGGATTAGACCAGCGGCCCAGGCGTTTCTCTAACACACATACATAACTCCATGGACTTACAAGCTCCCCTTTTATTTCACACCGACGACATCCGCAAACAAAAGAGCAAGGTATCAACTGGGTATATATTTACAAGTGTTGAAAGCGTTCCCCGTGACAGCACGGTTCTGCTAATCCCCAGCCTATAATTTGCAAGCATATAACTTTCATGGAGAGTTCATAATGGTTCAGGTTTATGAAGTGTAGGAAATAAAGTGTGCCATCAAGTTCGTGAGAGCTTTACTAACTAAGTTTCTCATAACAAGCAACATTTTATTCGGAAGAAAACAAGGCATATTGAATATGCACGGAAGTAGCGAATGATGCTAATAGGTAGGTATGGTGGACACTTTGGCAATATTTGGTTTAAGGGAGTTGAAAACATGAGTAAAACACTCAGTGGAAGTGAAGGCTAGCAATAGTAAGGGAGCGACAAACGAGAGAGCAATAGTTGTCATTATCATGCTTGCAACAAAACAGGACTACTCATGGCATGAAAGTGATTCAAGATCCTCAAGGCAAAATAATTCATCGAGGCTCAACTGATTATTACAGTCGTGTGCATGCGTGAGCATCTGCCAAGTCAATTCAAATGAAACATTCAGAAGAGGATACCACGGTGTCATACCAATTTATGAATAGAGCAATGCAAGCAAACATTTATAAGACATGCTACAAACTATTAGCGAGCTGGAGCTAATCATAAGAAAGCAAGAACTACTAAGCATCCAAAGATAACATACACCCTACATGAACAGACTAAGCATGCTCACAGTGATGAGTATATGTACAAAAATGAAAAGAAATAGAGTTCGTTACCAGCCTCTTAGCACGCCTCAAGTTGTCATTAATCCTCATTATTGCTCTTCACTTGTGTGGCTTGAATAATAATATGAAACCAATATTCCACTGAGGACCGTTGAACCCTATAGAGAACTCACAAAACCAAAGAAGAACGACAAATATTTTTGGTGTTTTCGATTTTTAAACAAGAACCAAAAGGGAAAAACAAGCAAAGCAAAATCTTTTTGGGTTTTTCGAATAGTTCAAACAAAGCAAAAAGGGAAAAACAAACCAAGGCAAAAAGAAGAAGAAAACCAAAGAGAAACAACAGAAATATTTTTGGTATTTTTGTGTTTTAGGAAGCAAAAGCAAAGAAAAACGAAAACTAAAAAGAGAACGAAAACATGAATATACAAAGTACCGACACAACATGATATGGAGATGAGTGCGGTGTCGGCGTACCTCCCCCAAGCTTAGGCTTTTGGCCTAAGTGGGTATCAATCCCAAGCTGGCCAGGTTGAAGTGTCACCCTGGTACAAAGAGGTCCCCTCATCCTGGTGCAAGCTCGAGTACGTCCCTCCGTAATGCGCGGAGTAATCATAGGAGGGCACATCCTCCTAGTGCTGCTCGTGGAAACCCAGCAAGCGAAGCTGCTCGTCCACCTCCTCCTTGGAGCGTGACCATGATCTCCTGTGAACACTAAACAAAGCAGGCTGTGGAAAAAGGATCTCCCTTTCATCCCCGTCAGTGAAAAGCATCCTATATACTAGACTGTTCAAATTAGAAGTAGCGGTGACAAAGTGATGAGTTTTCATAGCAACAAGGTCAAGCCTCTGTGGTGCCAGCATAGCATCATAGGGATCCACTAAAAGACCTAATGCATTGACTATATGCGAGGCAATGATGCCCCCATAGATAGGTCCCCTAGCAGCTAGGCGGCGAGCAATAAGCGAGCCAAGATTGTACCGAGTATCATTGCTAAGCGCAGCAGCAAGGAATGCTAAATGATAGTTGGAGATATTACTTGTGTTCTCCCTACCAAGTACACTAGTAGCAAGATAATATGCAAAGTATCTAAGAGCGGGGAGTTGGATATTTTTTATCTTTCCGCGCTGCGCCACGCGGTCATCATCATTGGTCACCCCTCGGTAAAGCTCCAACAAATCAGCGGGTCGACCTTGAATTTTCTTCACGGTCCCTGTCATGCGTACACCTACAATACTGCAAAATCTCTCCAAAGGCATGGTGAAGGGTAGATTATAGATTTTAAAAGAGACAGTCGACTGATAGGATGTGTTGGTAAACGTGAAGCTCTCAACAAAAGTTTTGGTGAGCATAGCGTATTGCGCACTCTCATCTTCCATATATGAGGTCAAACCAACCCTCTCAATTAGTAGCAAGAAATCATCAAGAATATCTGCAGCTTGTAAGAAAGTAAAACAAGGAAAAGAGGATGGGTGAGCATCCCCATCACCCCTTTCATTACCAATAAGAGTTGCAATGAGATCTTCGCTGTATGATGGCCTAACTTGAGAGGTTGTTCTTGAGGGCCTCGACCTCCTAGGTGCATCACTCTCAAATATCTCTCCAAAAGTATGGTTGTTCATGCTTGGTATTCTGAAATTTAAACACCTATTAAACAAGTGATTGCAAAGTAAATATAATAAAGGATTCTACTCATAGGGACTTGTAAGAGGCCTAAACATGCATTAAAACTATATCCCTAAGCATCAAACAAGCTTACAAGCTCTCATAACGAGTCACCTACAGCAGCAAAATACTCAAGATATAATCCACTAAACATAAATCTACTTGGACAAGGGGAGGAGTCACATACCAGGGAACAAATGCTCCAAATTTCAGCAAGAAAGATGAGTTGAGCAAGGAGATCGAAAAATCAGGAGCAAGCACAACAATAACGCGATTTTTGAGCAATGAACTGGAGCTTACTTGGGAGAGAGAAGAAAGTGGCAGGTAAGAGAGTTAGTGGGGGCTAGGGGTGTCCCACACCAGGGCATGGTGCCACCCAGGGCTGGCCGCGCCACCATGTGGTGTGCCTGCCTGGTGGGCCCCCTGGTACCTCCCAGGTACTCCTCTGCCCCTTTTCACGTAAAAATTTAATATAAATTTTCTGGAATTTTTCGAGACACTTTATTTTTGGGCATTTTTTTCAGAATAGAAGAATGATTTTTCTGATAGATATATTTTTTTCTTTTCTTTTGGAAACATGATGCAAGGACAAAACAAGGCTAGAACTACAGAAGTTCTAAGACACTCTAACATGCAAGCAACTAACAACAAAAAGAAAACTAAACGAAAGCAAAAACTAAAATGCAAAGGGTAGAAATAAACGGAGATAATCATAATGAAAACATTGTTTTGTTCAATGGAATCTTTTGTTAACAAGGTTGATCAAGTCTTGCTACCAAAACCATTGCATACGAGACAAAACTTTGTATTCCACTAATGATTATGTTACCTCAACCTTGATAGCCATGGTCCCAATCATAATAGTTTCAAATTTTTCTCTTGGTATGGGACAATATGTTTCTCCAACTTGAATGCCTTCAACATGTTCAATTGAATTCAAACCACAAGTCCTTTCAATCTTCTCGGGGAAATAGACAGTATGTTCCTTGTCATTAACATTGAAGGTCACCTTTCCTTGATTACAATTAATAACAGCTCCTGCAGTATTAAGAAAAGGTCTCCCAAGAATAATAGACATATTATCATCTTCAGGCATTTCAAGCACAACAAAATCAGTTAATATCAAACAATTGTGAGCCACCTGAACAGGTACATCCTCACATATACCCACATGAATAGTGGTATATTTATCAGCCATTTGCAATGATATATCAGTTGGTATCATTTTTTCTAGTTGAAGCCTCTTATAGAGAGAAAGGCATAACACTAACTCCAGCTCCCAAATCACACAAAGCAGTTCTAACATAACTGTTCTCAATAGAGCAAGGGATATTTGGAATCCCTAGGTCTCCAAGTTTCTTAGGAACCTTACCATTGAAGGAATAATTAGCAAGAAAAGTAGAAATTTCTTCATTAGGGATCTTCACTTTATTCGAGACAATATCCTTCATATACTTTGAGTAAGGAGGCAATTTAATAGCACCGGTCAAAGGAATTTGCAAGAATAAAGGTTTCATCCACTCACAAAACTTATTATAATGTTCATCCTCCTTTGACTTGTGTTTCTTATCAGGGAAAGGCATAGGTTTTTGGACCCAAGGTTCTCTTTCACTACCATGTTTCTTAGCAATAAAATCTTCTTTGGTGTATTTAGTATTCTTAGTGTGGTTTTCAGGTTCGTCTTCAACTTTTTCTTCATTAGGAACTTCATTTTCTTCATTACCACTTTCAGTTTTAGCATCAGAGATAGATATACTATTAGGATCTATAGCAGGTTCAGAGGGTTCTACAACAGTTTTATGTTTCTTTTTCCTTTTCTTATGAGTAGAGCCTCTATTTTCAGCTTGTTGAGAATCCTGCTTGATTCTTTTGGGATGCCCCTCAGGATATAGAGGATCCTGGGTAGCAACACCACTTCTAGTTCTAATTTCATAAGCATGTTTTTCTTTAGCAGCATTAACTAGCAAGTCGTTCTGCACTTTAACGAGTTGATCTATTTGAGTTTGAACCATTTGAAAGTGTTTAACAATCATTTTAACATCATTAGAGGTTCTTTCCACAATATCTTTCAACTCAACAATAGCTCTAGTGTTCTCCATTAGATGATTTTGCACCCTTTTATTAAAGTTATCTTGCTTAACAATAAAGATATCGAATTCTTCTAAGCATTGATCAGGAGGTTTAGAGTAAGGGATATCACCTTCATCAAAGTGTTGGAGAGAGTGTACCTCAATAGTGGGTGAGTAGGGAATAGGCTTACATAATTCTTCTATAGGAGGTAAATTCTTGACATTTGCAGCTTTAATTCCCTTCTCCTTAAGACATTTCTTAGCTTCCTTCATCACTTCATCATTTAATTCAATAACTCCCCTCTTCTTTGATGTTGGAATAGGCACCGGAATAGATGGTTCAGGTACAATTACTTCAGGTATAGCTTGTTTAGGAGGAGTCCAATCTTCATAATTCTTGCTTATTTTAGCCAGTAATTCCTCAGCTTCCTTAGGAGTCCTATTCCTGAAAACACAATCAGCACAACTATCTAGATATGTCCTAGATTCTTCAGTTAGTCCATTATAAAATATATCAAGAAGCTCATTCTTAGGTAATGGACTTCCAGCCTGTGCATGAATCAAAGCACAAAACCTTGCCCAAGATTCAGGCAATACCTCTTTTTCTCCCTGTTTAAAATCAAAAAGTTCCTGCAAAATAGCATGTCTAGGACTAGGAGGAAAATATTTCTGCAGGAAAGTATTAATCAAGCACTCAGGGCTATCAATAGATCCAGGAGGTAAATTACTAAACCAAGTTTTAGCTTCTCCTTTCAGTGAAAAGGGGAAAATCTTAGCAACAAAGTAAGTACGCATCTTAATATCATCAGAAAACAAGCCACTCATGGTAGAAAGTTCATTCATTGTGCTATCGCACTTTCATTCTTAGTCCCACAAAAAGGTTCTTTCTCTACAATAGCTATGTAAGATAGATCGAGAGAGAAATCATAATCTTTATCTATAATGTTTATGGGAGAAGCAGCAAACTTAGCAATAGGAGACAATTTGGGTCTAATAGTACGCCTCTCAAGGAGACTCTTAGCAGCACTCCTATCATGGGTGTTTTTACATTCTTTAATAAATTCATCGGTCATCTCAACATAACTATCTTCAATATCATAACTTTCACTAGACTCAGGTGAACTAACAGGTGTGGTAGTGTCTTCATTAGGAGTTTCAGTATTTCCAGCTATAGTTCTAGCAATCGTAGCATCTAGGAAAGGACCTAATGAACCACTCTTATCAAGCACAGTAGAAGCAGCATCATAAGCATCAGAAGTTTCAAATTCAGCAGTGTGTGTAGCACGTGTATGTGGTGGTGTAACAAGCTTACTTATAACATATGGTGAATCAAGAGCAGCAAAGGTGTTCAGAACCGTACCTCTTCTTGTAGTGGATGGTAAAATAGGAACCTTGCCATCACGAGACTTACCCTTGATGGATGGATAGCAGCGAACAATAGAGAATCCAAGTGAACTTGATAAATAAAGCTATGCTCCCCGGCAACGGCGCCAGAAAATAGTCTTGATGACCCACAAGTATAGGGGGTGTATCGCAGTATTTTTGAGGGAAGTTAAATCCAATTTATTGATTCGACACAAGGGGAGCCAAAGAATATTTATAAGCCTTAACAACTGAGTTTTCAATTCAGCTGCACCTGGAAACAATCTTGCTCACAGCAGTTTATCAGTAGCAACAGTTTTGTAGTAGGAGTAGTAAAGCAACAACAGTAGTAAAGCAAAGACAATAGTAACAATAGTAGTAAATAGTAGGATTCGAGTGCGGTAGGCATAGGGATGGATGGATGGGCGTTGCATGGACAAGACATTTCACATAGCAATCAGAACATAGGGCAATTGCAGATAAATAAGATAAAGCATCCAAGTACTAGACAATCCTAGGCATGTGTTCCATATATAGTCATACGTGCTCGCAATGAGAACTTGCACAACATCTTTTGTCCTGCCAGCCCGTTTGCAGCGGGGCCTCTAGGGAACTACTGGCAATTAAGGTGCTCCTTTTAATAGAGCACCGGAGCAAAGCATTAACACTACATGAACACATGTGATCCTCACATCAAAGCCATTCCCTTCCGGTTATCCCGATTTCTATCACTTCGAGGCCATAGGTTCCGGACAACAACGTGTGTATACAACTTGTAGATAAGACCAAAAACAATACTATCACAATGAATCAATAACATGTTTAGATCTGAAATCATGGCACTCGGGCCCTAGTGACAAGCATTAAGCACAACAAGTCGCAACAAAGTCATAAAGCACTAATAAAAGATACTAGGCACCATGCCCTAATAATCTAATGCCATTACATGAACGATCTCATCCAATCCCTACCATCCCCATAGCCTACATCGGGGGATTACTCACTCATAGATGGGGGAAACATGGATGGTCGATGGAGAAGTGATGGTGATGATGATGGCAATGATCTCCTCTGATTCCCCGTCCCGGCAGGGTGCCAGAACGGAGTTTCTGGTGCTATTTCGTGGAATGTGGTGGTGGCGGCGGAGCGGAACTCCTTCTAGAAAAACGTCGAACCCCCCGAAGTTTTTAGGTCAGAACGCTCCTTATAGGCTCCTGGCCTGGCCCGCGCCACCAGGTGGTGTGGCCACCCCTGCCTCTTCTCCGTCTCGTATTCTGGCTCCTGGAGTCTTCGAGTGAAATAGGATTTTTGGCATATTTTCCCGGATTTTTCCTGATAGTTGGTTTTCTGCACAAAAAGTAGACACCAAGGCAATTCAGCTGAAAACAGCGTCAGTCCGCATTAGTTGCATCCAAATCACACAAATTTAGAGGAGAAACAATAGCAAAAGTGTTCTGGAAAGTAGATACGTTTTGGACGTATCACTACTTCAGAAAGCCCCCAAAGATTCAAAGATTCATAAATATCTTTGGACATAAGACAAAATTCAGACATGATATCACAGCGAGCATGAAAAGTTTCATTGTTTATAGCAATCTTTACTGTGGGAAGCCATTTTGAGGGTTCAGAATTTATTGGAACATAGTTATGATGCTCTCTAAGTGTATTATAGCAATCTTTGAAACTAGCAGTGCCTGTCTCAAGAGTATTCAATCTAGCAAATACGTTTATGAAGGAAGAATCAGATTTGCTAGGCAAGTTGTAAGTAAAGAGCAACTTCTTTATGGTATTAACAACATCATCCTCGTTGCATTGGAGGAAATCTCCTCCCACTACAGCATCCAAAGCATATCTATAGCAAAGAGCAATTCCAAGGTAAAAGCTGCTAAGGAACAAGCTTTGAGTCCTTTTAGGTTCAGTTTTTTCATGTAGATCAGAGATTCTAGACCAAGCTTCTTTGAAACTCTCTTCAATTCCTTGTTTAAAAGTGAAAATCATTTCCTCAGGTGACATAGTGATTGGAGCAATGCTAAACATAATGGCAACTTAAGATAGTATATTTTTTGTGTTTTTAATAAACAAAGCAAACTAGTAAAACTATTTTTTGTGTGTTTTTGATAAAGAAACAAGCAAACAAAGCAAAAGTAAACTAAGCAAAACAAAAATAACAAAGTAAAGAGATTGGTTATGATGGAATCCCCTTGTGAAGATGTCCTTGACTCCCCGGCAATGGCGCCAGAAAAGAGCTTGATGGCCCAAAATATATCGAGCTCGTTGGGGAACCCCAAGAGGAAGGTATGATGAGCACAACAGCAAGTTTTCCCTCAGTTATGAAACCAAGGTCATCAATCCAGTAGGAGCAAGGAAACACCCCAAAGGTGTTGCTAGTTGGACTTTGGCAGGGCGCACTACCGGCGTCAGCATCAACGTGGAGACCTGCACAACACAACCACAGAACTTTGCCCCCAACTTGCGATGAGGTTGTCAATCTCACCGGTTTTGCTGAAAACAAAGGATTAAACGTATCGAGTGTATGAAAGTAATAGTTTGTAGAAAGTTAACACAAAGTAGTAAACTGTTGATTGTAGATTGATGGTAAAAGAAAGTACCGGGGTCCATAGTTCACTAGTGGTGGCTCTCTTTAAGATAGATGACATGTTGGTAAACAAATTACAGCGGGGCAATTGACAAACATTGAGAAAGCATACATGCATATACTACTCATGTTGACTCCTTTGATATTCGATTGGGCATTACAACATTATACATAGACCGCCATCCAACTGCATCTATGATTAATAATCCACCTTCAGGTTATCATCCGAACCCCCTCCAGTATTAAGTTGCAAGCAATGGATAATTGCATTATGAATTGCGTGTAAAGTAAACAATATGATTGTCCTATGCACAAAGGATTGTTGTTTTCTCCCTAGTAGCAACAGCACATCTAGTACCTTAGAGATTTTGTCACTTCCCCAGATTACTAGAGGCATGAACCCACTATCGAGCATAAATACTAACTCTTGGAATTGCTAGCATCTACTTGGCCAAGATAGCTACTAACAACGGAAAGCATGCAAGATCACAAATAACAAAGATATGATAGAATCAATAATCAATCTGAAATAGCATCTCAATATCCATCGGATCCCCGCAAACACAACATGTAGAATTACAAATAGATGATCTTGATCATGAACGGAGCTCACAAGATCTAAACATGATAGCACAAAGGAGGAGAACCAGCCATCTAGCTACCACATGGACCCGTAGTCCAGAGATGAACTACTCACGCATCACACTGGAGGCTTGCATGATGATGAAGAAGGCCTCCAGGGTGAATTCCCCTCTCCAGAAGGGTACCGGGAAGAGCTTCAGATCCCTCACGATCTAGGGATAGAGATGAGAGCGGCTACAGACTCTTTCGTGGAATTTTGATATGGTACTTAGGGTTTCTGTATCGGAGGCATCTTATAGGCGAAAGGAGATGCCGAGGGGGTGCCTGGGCTGGCCACACCACCCCCTGGCACGGGTCAGGCTGGCCGCGCGGCCAGGTGGTGTGGCCACCCTCTGGCGCCTCTCCGTCTCGTATTCTGGCTCCGGGTGTCCCTCGATGAAAATCTGACTTTGGCTTTTGTCCCGTCCAATTCCGAGAATATTCATTTTTTGACTTTCCTGGAACCAAAAACAGCAGAAAACAGGCAGCTGGCATTGTGGCTCTTGTTAATAGGTTAGTCCAAGAAAGTGTATAGAAAGTACTCCAAAGTTGGAACAAAACATAAGAAAGTAGATAAAACCAAGCATGGAACATCAAAAATTATGGATACGTTAGCAACGTATCAATTACATTTGTCGAACTATAATCTGTGTTTGGTTATGACTGTATCCTTCGCTATAATCTGGGTTTGGTTATGACTTATGTCTGTATCACACCTTATGCATGTCAGTCCTGGATTCTGCCGCATGCAAATGGCATAGATAGAATTTGTAAGAATGAATGTTGAGCATACAAAAGGGGGAAATGTAATTCGTACAGGTTAAGTAGCTAATAGCACAGGGATCATACGAGCTTGGTTCTTACACACAGAATTCTAAGAAAATACATGCGAGATAAAATACAGGTGAGATAAAACTAGGAACGAAATGCAAAACTAGTAGTGGTAAACAACACACTCACCCACCCGCTAGATCCTATTGAGCATCTCATAGCAGACATACGCGTCCCTGGCTGCGTACTTGATCGCATCAATATCCAGGTGCCTCCACTCCCATCACTCGTACAGGTGCTTCGGGAACTCGACTTTCATGTCGGCGTACTTTCGGTCGATGATGTCGGCAGCGAGTCTAGCCATGCCGGCTTTCCCTGTACCGCCATCCGGATACCTCCAGAAACGTTGGAGATCGACATGATTAACGACATGAACGAGGAGATCCCGCTCTAGCTTTGGAGTGACGTTGTTGATGTTGATGCTGGCGAAGTAGATCTCCCTCTAGTGTAGGAACTTGCGAAGCTCCGGGCATACAAATTTGGCCCTACATACGTGGTATAGGAGGCAATGGTTGCGCATGGACAGCTGCAAAAGCACCATCCTCTTCCTATCTCCGGTATACTCGAGGTCAAGGCCGACCATCTTGTACCTATCCATCGGCTCCTGTAGCCACCGCTCGTACATTGCGATGACCGTGGCGACCTCCGTTGATGCATTTGTGTGGACGATCGTCAACTTGGTGGTGCCATGGGCGGTGCGGTGTACTCGTCGGTGAAGTCGCTCCCGTCGCCGAACACGCCGTACTCTGCGTCCATGGTAGCAGCTAATGCGGCGGCGGTGGCCTATGGTCGGTAGCGGTGGCTGGGACTGGGCGTGGCGGTGGATGATCTGTTGCGGTGGTATGGCCCGGCGGAGGCGGTGCCTGTGGCAACGTCGATGCTTCTTGCGGTGGCTACGGCAGCGGCGGAGGGCGGCGGAAGGAATGAGTTGGGGATTTTTGCACAATGATGTGCTGAGGAGATGGAAGGTGATGCTTAAATTGCATTTACCAATATTCTGGTCATACCCATGTGGAAGCAAGTTTGACCGGGTGAGCACCGTTGGTTTCCAATCCTAGCGATTAAATTCGGCGTCCGTCCCGGTAGGCGATGGGACGGGTGTGCGACGTGGCTTTGGCGTGGCAGAGACCGGTCATGTAGACCACCGTCCCGTTGCCGATCCGCGGTGCTGACACGACGTAACGTGACAGGACAGAAGGAAGTGTACAACTATTATTCCTAACAAGTTTAAGAAGTGTAAGCATAGACAGGGACCTAGCATCCCTGCACCCCGGGGCAGACGCCCAGCCGATCAGGCCTGCTGATTGCGCAAAGCTTGCAATTTCATTTTGTCTAGAATTTGCCAAATTGAAGCTTGTTTGCCCATGCTTCTAGAGGTTTTTGTGTAGGCCACTTGTGTAAGCATGCACGATCAAGCAAATTTGCAATACACATGACGGTGGAAAAACATGAGGTTTCAACACACCATATAGTTTAGGGATTTAGAATAGCTACATTGTGGAGTTCTAGCCAAATTGCATGGTAAAGCCAAATTCAGCTTTTTGTCAGATTTAGCTATAGCAACATTGTGTCTCGTTTGTCCTCACTTTTGCCCTCCCGGTATTTCGAAGCCGTCACATGTGCTCGGAGGGGGTGCCGTCTGGTCAAAGGCTTGGCCGTTACATGCGCCCTGACGCCTAAATTGGAAGTTTTTTTTTGTTATTTGGCCTTTTTAAGAGCGCCTTTTCCCCTCTCTCGCTAACAGTTGTGTTGTTTTTTTGCCCAAAAAGGTAGGGAATCTAGAGCAGCTTCTCTCTTCATTCATTGTTCCTTTTGGCCTCATTTTTCCCCAATTTGGTAGCAAATCTAGAGCAGCAAAATAAACCAGCACCATAAATAAATTCAATAAACAAAGCAGATGTAGATAAAGCAGCTAATATAGGTTATATAGTATGGTACTTAACGAGGTTCGACAATTAGGCTGCTCAGTAGCAGCAGCAGCTGACAGGTTCAACACAGACAAGACAAAAGAAGCTGCTTTACAGTAGTAGCAGCAGCTGATCAGTGGCCCCTCGTGGCCTTTGTTAGGAGGGCCTCCGCCTCCTCCCTCTAGCGCCTCCTCCACTTCTTGCTGCCCAGCCCCTTAACCTTGGGCTCCTTGGGTTTGATCGGGGGCATGCGACCCTCCTCGATAGCCACCTTCTGGAGGTTGCGGAGGTGAAGACCGAGCACCTGGTGCTTGGCTGTGAAGTCGTGGACGTTCACGGACTCAACGCAGGTCCTCACGTCCTCGGCATGCTTCACGAGGGAGTTGAAGTTCGTGGCGCGGAGCCTCCTGGTGGGGCAGAAGGGGCACCTATACACGTCGCCGACAAAGAAGTTTTTGTACTGGCCGGACTTTAGCCTCCTCACCACTGAAGGGTAACGGGTAGGCTACACTAGCGTAAAATCAAAAATTTCTACCGCGTCAACCAGGAATACTATTGTCATAGATCACGGGATTACCGCTAGACGCGCAGGTGCGGAACTCGATGAAGCACGTTGCGGCAGTGTAGATGTTCTACGTCTCCTCCTCGTCCTCGTCCCACGAGCAGCTCCCCTTTGCGCGGCTCGTCCAAGTGCTACAGATGCAGCACCTCCGAGGTATCCACACGTCCGGAGTGGAAGTCGTCACACGCCAGACTGCTAGGTCTGCGCGTGCAACACAGGCGGAAGAGGAGTGGCGGCTGGGTGGAATGCTCTCCCCTTTTCAGCTCGCCTTACTCCCTCTTATATAGGCATCCCTGGTGGGCTTCTACATTAGCAGCCCATTAGCAGCCTAAGCCTGGTCTAATTCGGATCCAATCCTCATTAGGCTTCCAGCCCCTAAAGTGTGTGACCCTATAGGTTCATACACGTATAGACATGACGCGAGTACACTTACTCCGTCAATAGTTGGTAGCGGCCTCTAGCAAGACGTGCCAACTCCTAAACGCATATAAAGATCATTCGGACGAACCATCACAAGGTTGAGTACATGTCTTTCCCTTTGCCTCACGATATTTGGTCTAGCTCTAAGCTGACCTCTCTTTCTCGATACTGTGATTCAGAATCCCTTTACTAGGTTAACTCTTAACCATATGTAGCACGGCCATGCATTTCTGGATCCGATCACTCGAGGGGCCCAGAGATATCTCTCTCAAGTAGAGAGGGGCAAATCCCATCTTGATTGACCGATGCCTTGCAGCATGTATCAGGACAAACCCGAAAGCTACCTTTATAACTACCCAGTTACGGAGTAGTGTTTGATAGCCCCAAAGTAGGTCGATCCACATCTCAAGTACATGCGACAATCTCAGGTCTAAGGACAAAACGTACACGATGTGTAGAGAGAGCTGCAAGTATTATTGCTAGTCTCATGTTGGGTCAGTCCAACCCCATGTTCATAACATGTGTCCACATCATTGGTTTGACATCTCCATGTCAATGACTTGCGAAACATAGTCATTAACCAATCGATGTGCTAGTCTAATATTCACGTGTGTCCTCGCATGAACTCCGACTAGGGACAATTATTAGATAACCATACAAGTAAAGAGTTTCACAAACAATTCACATAATTGCCAATCAATACAAGTTGCCTGGTATATGGATATTCAAGGAACATTATAATAACTCATGGATACACATGAAATACAATCATCTCTATGATTGCCTCTAGGGCATATTTCCTTCAACCACATGACGAGTCTTGGTGTCCTTGGACTCATCATCGCTGCGGACGTCGCTGCTATCCTCCTGTTGGAAAAAAATAGTAGACTGCAATAAGGACATGATTGAGATACTTTGTTTATCGGGATTGATTATTTGCATAGATTGACCGATTGAGATCTCCCGATTATTCCCCAAATCTCAAACCAAATCGAATACTGATCCCAACTACGAACAGGGGGATTCGTCAAAATCGAGATCTAACACAAGAGGATTAGCTACTGTAAAAATACGAACAGTCGAGCCCTAATAACATACGATCTAACATCCAACGATGGGAACAGGGCAAGAACAAGGGAAGGGGAGAAAACCCTGGTTACCTCTGACCATGGGTTGGCGATGCTGGTGTCGCAGGGTTTCTCTAGCCTTATGTAGACAATCTCCTCGTAGGGGTCCCAGCCGAGCGGGATCTGTTCGAGACCGGCTGGGGCCTCCTCACCGGTGGCTATGGTGGATGCGGGGACGGGGACGGGGGTCTGTACGGGGATAGGGGGCTCCTCACCGGTGGCCTTGGAGGTGTCGATGGACACCACACCGTTCTTCTCCATCACTGGGGTGGTTGGGGTTTTGTTGGGTGTTTGCAGAAGGTGATGGGACGGTGGAGACGGTTGAGTGAGCGAGTGCGTGTTGAGTGGGAGTGTGGAGGCCTCTATTAAAGGAGAAGGGAAGCGACATTTCGTTGCACTACCGTGCACTGCGTATGCTAATGCACCGTGCACGGCCACACGTGTCCGCTACCGCCCCATGCACCGCACACGCGTACCGTGCACGGCCACACGTGTCCTCTACCGCCCCATGCACCACACACGCGTACCGTGAGTCACGTTTTTTCCCTCGTGTCTAACCCTGGCGATTCATTTGTAGTCAGGTTTTCCCTCGAGCGTAACACTGGTAGTTTAGTTCCATTTTTAAACCATTTTCTATTTTCTACTCCCTCCGACCCAAATTAATTGACTTGGATTTGTCTACATTCGGATGTATCTAGCACTAAAACATGTCTAGATACATCCGAATCTAGACAAATCCAAGTCAAGTAATTTGGGTCGGAGGGAGTATTTGAATCCCTTTGTCCCTCTTGCCCTTTGTTTTTAAGTTCTACTCAGTTTTGCCCTAGGTTTTTAAGTTCTACTCAGTTTTTCCCTTGGTTCTTAAGTGCTACTCGGTTTTCCCCTCTCTTTGTATCCATCTCTCACACATATGCTCATCTTCGCTGCTACGCTCTGATTGGTCCTCAGACAGTTGTCACACGAATTGTGCCCACCAACCGTTGATCCTCTGTGATCTAGCGGACATGATAACCCTTATATCTGTTGGGGGCACCCCTCTATCCATGCAAAATAACGAGTATGCCACCGGAACTTTAACTCCATAAACAGATGAACTTGAATATAATTTGAAGGGTACGAAAATCGAAATCTCCATAGTTTAAGGGTCTAGATACGGTAAGAGAACTAAATATTATTAGTGGCCAGGCCAGCATAGTGACGGGTTGGTCGGCTAGAAGTTATTGATTCCTAAGTAAGGGGACACTAGGCCGGTCTTGACATACTCCCTCAGGAATTTGCCATAAGCAACGTGCTTAGCCTTGGTCGCCGACTTGATTTTACTAGCCGGGCTTTTACTGATGCCAACCGCATGCGGAATCAAGCTGGCAATCCTCGGGTTGACTCCTTTCTTATAGAAAGGGCACCTGAGCTCCCCAAGTCGAGTGCGGAAAGGGATTATCCCGCTCTTGAGCTTCTTCATGACATGGCGGCTCTTGTTGTCCCTGGTCTCCTTGTCAGAGTCCATCTCACTTGAATCCACCTGTAATGTATGGAAATACAAACCTAAATGAGAAAAATAATAAATATATATTCCTTCCACCATTCCGAGTTACTTTCGATGCAATAACATGTCTATACAGGTTCAGAAGTTCATTACGACTGTCTCCCTAACTCTCTCATAAATTAATGTGGTTTGTGTTCTTGACAACTTATTAATAAATAAATAATGTGGATTCATTTAGAACAGACTAGATCTCTCCATGTACCGGTTCGTACGTTGCATCTAATCATTAGGATTAGATTTTTTATGACGCTAGGATAGATTAAGCTCGAGTAGAAAATATGAAACATGTAGAAATAGATGTACCTCCAGGTACACGAGCGGAGCGTGTTCGTTGAACTCCACGCCCTCATCGGGGCCTCCGAAGTCGTCAGCACCGGCGAGCACATGGTCCGCAAGGGGTTGAACTGCACGTCCTCTGCGCCTTGTGATGCGTGATGCTCCTCCAGATCTACCGCGTGAAGCACCACCCCGGCGGCGATGCCCGGACACTCACGCCCATGCACTGGTTTCATGGAGAAGCTTCATGCAAGTACGTTCAAGATTGTGGGGTTTTGCTAGATAGGGAAGAGAGAGTAGTGGATGAGTGCGAATGGAGGACCCGATAGGCTGGGTTTTTAATGCGGGGACGTTTAGGCCTCCTCGAGGGCCCCGGTAGGCAGATCTTCCGGCTGCGGCTGCCGCGTGGAAGGTTCATGTGGTGGGGGCCTGTCGGAAGTGAGAGTGCAGGCGCGCTGCATAGTAAAAATGGCATAGCCCGTGGGCCGTGGATGACCAGTTGCTGTGTAGTAGACTTGTAGCCTTTGCAGACTAGATTAAACATGACATGACCACTCAACGACTTTTTGCATGGACGGCATCATGTTCCTTCTTGTAGAAGTCTCGTTGAGGGAGACGTCCGTGCTGGCTCGCGCTGTCCTGTGAAGGGCACGATGTGTGGAATGAGCCTCGTTGGATCACACGGGATCAATGGTTGGTGTGCACGATCTGCGTGACAACTGTGACAACCAATCAGGGCGTAGCAGACAGAGTGGGCACAGGTTTGGGCTTCTACGAAACAGACAGAGGGGGCAAAACTGGGTAGTATCAAAAAACCAAGGGCAAAGCTGAGTAGTATAAAAATGGAAAGTGAGTGTCTTTTACAATGAAATACATCGTGGCATACATCAAATTATGCCAAGACAGATCCACTAGAGTCATTGCATGTGTGTTCTTTCCACAAACCACATATGTATCCACTAGAGTCAGTGCATGTGTGTTCCTGTCATCAACCACATATGGATCCACTAGTGTTCATTGCATGTGTGTTCTTTCCAAAAACCACATATGTATCCACTATAGTAATTTCATGTGTGTTCTTTTCACAAACCACACATGGATCAACCAATGTCATTGCATGTGTGTTCTTTCCACAAACCACATGTGGATCCACCAATGTCATTGCATGTGTGTTCTTTTCCACAAACCACATGGATCAACCAAAGGCAATGCATGTGTGTTCTTTCCAGAAACCACATATGGATCTACCAATGTCATTGCATGTGTGTTCTTTTCCACAAACCACATGGATCAACCAATGGCATTGCATGTGTGTTCTTTTCACAAACCACACATGGATCAACCAATAGCATTGCATCTGTGTTCTTTTCACAAACCACACATGGATCCACCAGAGTCATTGCATGTGTGTTCTTTCCACAAACCAAATATGGATCAACTAGTGGCATTGCACGTGTGTTCTTTCCACATACCACATATGGATCAACAAGTGGTCATTGCATGTGTGTTCTTTCCACAAACCACATATGGATCCACTAGAGTCATTGCATGTGTGTTCTTTTCACAAACCACATATGGACCCACTAGAGTCATTGCATGTGTGTTCTTTTCACAAACCACACATGGATCCACCAGAGTCATTGCATGTGTGTTATTTCCACAAACCACATCTGGATCAACCAGTGTCATTGCATGTGTGTTCTTTCCACAAACCACATATGGATCAACCAGTGTCATTGCATGTGTGTTCTTTCCACAAACTACATATGGATCCACTAGAGTCATTGCATGTGTGTTCTTTTCACAAACCACATATGGATTAACCAATGGCATTGCATGTGTGTTATTGTCACAAACCACATATGGATCAACCAATGTCCTTGCATGTGTATTCTTTCCACAAACCACACATGGATCAACCAATGGCATTGCATGTGTCTTCTTTTTCACAAACCACACATGGATCAACCAATGGCATTGCATGTGTGTTCTTTTCACAAACCACACATGGATCCACCAGAGTCATTGCATGTGTGTTCTTCCCACAAACCACATATGGATCAACCAATGTCATTGCATGTGTGTTCTTTCCACAAACCACATATGGATCAACCAATGGTCATTGCATGTGTGTTCTTTCCACAAACCACATATGGATCCACTAGAGTCATTGCATGTGTGTTCTTTTCACAAACCACATATGGACCCACTAGAGTCATTGCATGTGCGTTCTTATACTAAAACCAGCACTAGAGTCATTGCATGTGTGTTCTTTTCACAAACCACATATGGATCCACCAGTGTTCATTGCATGTGTGTTCTTTTCCACAACCTACACATGGATCAACCAATGGCATTGCATGTGTGTTCTTTTCACAAAACACACATGGATCAACCAATGGCATTGCATGTGTGTTCTTTTCACAAACCACACATGGATCAACCAATGGAAATGCATGTGTGTTCTTTTCACAAACCACACATGGATCCACCAGAGTCACTGCATGTGTGTTCTTTCCACAAACCACATATGGATCAACTAGTGTCATTGCATATGTGTTCTTTCCACAAACCACATATGGATCAACCAGTGGTCATTGCATGTGTGTTCTTTCCACAAACCACATATGGATCCACTAAAGTCATTGCATGTGTGTTCTTTTCACAAACCACATATGGACCAACTAGAGTCAATGCATGTGTGTTCTTATACTAAACCTAGCACTAGAGTCATTGGATGTGTGTTCTTATACTAAAACCAGCACTAGAGTCATTGCATGTGTGTTCTTTCCACAAACCACATATGGATCCACCAATGTCATTGCATGTGTGTTCTTTTCCACAAACCACATGGATCAACCAATGGCATTGCATGTGTGCTCTTTTCACAAACCACACACGGATCAACCAATGGCATTGCATGTGTGTTCTTTTCAGAAACCACACATGGATCCACTAGAGTCATTCCATGTGTGTTCTTTCCACAAACCACATATGGATCAACCAGTGTCATTGCATGTGTGTTCTTTCCACATACCACATATGGATCAACCAGTGGTCATTGCATGTGTGTTCTTTCCACAAACCACATATGAATCCACTAGAGTCATTGCATGTGTGTTATTTTCACAAACCACATATGGACACACTAGAGTCATTGCATGTGTGTTGTTTTCACAAACAACACATGGATCCACTAGAGTCATTGCATGGTGTGTTCTTTCCACAAACCACATATGGATCAACCAGTGTCATTGCATGTGTTTTCTTTCCACAAACCACATATGGATCAACCAGTGTCATTGCATGTGTGTTCTTTCCACAAACCTCATATGGATCAACCAGTGGTCATTGCATGTGTGTTCTTTCCACAAACCACATATGGATCCACTAGAGTCATTGCATGTGTGTTCTTTTCACAAACCACATATGGACCCACTAGAGTCACTGCATGTGTGTTCTTATACTAAAACCAGCACTAGAGTCATTGCATGTGTGTTCTTATACTAAAACCAGCACTAGAGTCATTGCATGTGTGTTCTTTTCACAAACCACGTATGGATCCACCAGTGTTCATTGCATGTGTGTTCTTTTCCACAAACTACACATGGATCAACCAATGGCATTGCATGTGTGTTCTTTTCACAAAACACACATGGATCAACCAATGGCATTGCATGTGTGTTCTTTTCACAAACCACACATGGATCCACCAGAGTCACCGCATGTGTGTTCTTTCCACAAACCACATATGGATCAACTAGGGTCATTGCATGTGTGTTGTTTCCACAAACCACATATGGATCAACCAGTGGTCATTGCATGTGTGTTCTTTCCATAAACCACATATGGATCCACTAGAGTCATTGCATGTGTGTTCTTATACTAAAACCAGCACTAGAGTTAGTGTATGTGTGTTGTTATACTAAAACCAGCACTAGAGTCACTGCATGTGTGTTCTTTCCACAAACCACATATGGATCAACTAGTGTCATTGCATATGTGTTCTTTCCACAAACCACATATGGATCAACCAGTGGTCATTGCATGTGTGTTCTTTCCACAAACCACATATGGATCCACTAAAGTCATTGCATGTGTGTTCTTTTCACAAACCACATATGGACCAACTAGAGTCAATGCATGTGTGTTCTTATACTAAACCTAGCACTAGAGTCATTGGATGTGTGTTCTTATACTAAAACCAGCACTAGAGTCATTGCATGTGTGTTCTTTCCACAAACCACATATGGATCCACCAATGTCATTGCATGTGTGTTCTTTTCCACAAACCACATGGATCAACCAATGGCATTGCATGTGTGCTCTTTTCACAAACCACACACGGATCAACCAATGGCATTGCATGTGTGTTCTTTTCAGAAACCACACATGGATCCACTAGAGTCATTCCATGTGTGTTCTTTCCACAAACCACATATGGATCAACCAGTGTCATTGCATGTGTGTTCTTTCCACATACCACATATGGATCAACCAGTGGTCATTGCATGTGTGTTCTTTCCACAAACCACATATGAATCCACTAGAGTCATTGCATGTGTGTTATTTTCACAAACCACATATGGACACACTAGAGTCATTGCATGTGTGTTGTTTTCACAAACAACACATGGATCCACTAGAGTCATTGCATGGTGTGTTCTTTCCACAAACCACATATGGATCAACCAGTGTCATTGCATGTGTTTTCTTTCCACAAACCACATATGGATCAACCAGTGTCATTGCATGTGTGTTCTTTCCACAAACCTCATATGGATCAACCAGTGGTCATTGCATGTGTGTTCTTTCCACAAACCACATATGGATCCACTAGAGTCATTGCATGTGTGTTCTTTTCACAAACCACATATGGACCCACTAGAGTCACTGCATGTGTGTTCTTATACTAAAACCAGCACTAGAGTCATTGCATGTGTGTTCTTATACTAAAACCAGCACTAGAGTCATTGCATGTGTGTTCTTTTCACAAACCACGTATGGATCCACCAGTGTTCATTGCATGTGTGTTCTTTTCCACAAACTACACATGGATCAACCAATGGCATTGCATGTGTGTTCTTTTCACAAAACACACATGGATCAACCAATGGCATTGCATGTGTGTTCTTTTCACAAACCACACATGGATCCACCAGAGTCACCGCATGTGTGTTCTTTCCACAAACCACATATGGATCAACTAGGGTCATTGCATGTGTGTTGTTTCCACAAACCACATATGGATCAACCAGTGGTCATTGCATGTGTGTTCTTTCCATAAACCACATATGGATCCACTAGAGTCATTGCATGTGTGTTCTTATACTAAAACCAGCACTAGAGTTAGTGTATGTGTGTTGTTATACTAAAACCAGCACTAGAGTCATTGCATGTGTGTTCTTTCAACAAACCACACATGGATCCACCAGAGTCATTGCATGTGTGTTCTTTCCACAAACCACATATGGATCAACCAGTTTCATTGCATGTGTGTTCTTTCCACAAACCACATATGGATCCACTAGAGTCATTGCATGTGTGTTCTTTTCACAAACCACATATGTATTAACCAACGGCATTGCATTTGTGTTATTGTCACAAACCACATATGGATCAACCAATGTCCTTGCATGTGTGTTCCTATCATGAACCACATATGGATCCACCAGTGTTCATTGCATGTGTGTTCTTTCCACAAACCACACATGGATGCACCAGAGTCATTGCATGTTTGTTCTTTCCACAAACCACATATGGACCCACTAGAGTCATTGCATGTGTGTTCTTATACTAAACCCAGCACTAGAGTCATTGCATGTGTGTTCTTATATTAAAACCAGCACTAGAGTCATTGCATGTGTGTTCTTTTCACAAACCACATATGGATCCACCAGTGTTCATTGCATGTGTGTTCTTTTCCACAACCTACACATGGATCAACCAATGGCATTGCATGTGTGTTCTTTTCACAAAACACACATGGATCAACCAATGGCATTGCATGTGTGTTCTTTTCACAAACCACACATGGATCCACCAGAGTCACCGCATGTGTGTTCTTTCGACAAACCACATATGGATCAACTAGGGTCATTGCATGTGTGTTGTTTCCACAAACCACATATGGATCAACCAGTGGTCATTGCATGTGTGTTCTTTCCATAAACCACATATGGATCCACTAGAGTCATTGCATGTGTGTTCTTATACTAAAACCAGCACTAGAGTTAGTGTATGTGTGTTGTTATACTAAAACCAGCACTAGAGTCATTGCATGTGTGTTCTTTCAACAAACCACACATGGATCCACCAGAGTCATTGCATGTGTGTTCTTTCCACAAACCACATATGGATCAACCAGTTTCATTGCATGTGTGTTCTTTCCACAAACCACATATGGATCCACTAGAGTCATTGCATGTGTGTTCTTTTCACAAACCACATATGTATTAACCAACGGCATTGCATTTGTGTTATTGTCACAAACCACATATGGATCAACCAATGTCCTTGCATGTGTGTTCCTATCATGAACCACATATGGATTCACCAGTGTTCATTGCATGTGTGTTCTTTCCACAAACCACACATGGATGCACCAGAGTCATTGCATGTTTGTTCTTTCCGCAAACCACATATGGACCCACTAGAGTCATTGCATGTGTGTTCTTATACTAAAACCAGCACTAGAGTCATTGCATGTGTGTTCTTATACTAAAACCAGCACTAGAGTCATTGCATGTGTGTTCTTTTCACAAACCACATATGGATCCACCAGTGTTCATTGCATGTGTGTTCTTTTCCACAAACTACACATGTATCAACCAATGGCATTGCATGTGTGTTCTTTTCACAAAACACACATGGATCCACCGGAGTCATTGCATGTGTGTTCTTTTCACAAACCACCCATGGATCCACCAAAGTCATTGAATGTGTGTTTTTTCAACAAACCACATATGGATCAATCAGTGTCATTGCATTTGTGTTCTTTGAACAAACCACATATGGATCAACCAGTGGTTATTGCATGTGCGTTCTTTCCACAAACACCACATGGATCCACCAGAGTCATTGCATGTGTGTTCTTTCCACAAACCACATATGGATCAACCAGTGTCATTGCATGTGTGTTCTTTCCACATACCACATATGGATCAACCAGTGGTCACTGCATGTGTGTTCTTTCCACAAACCACATATGGATCCACTAGAGTCATTGCATGTGTGTTCTTTTCACAAACCACATATGGACCCACTAGAGTCATTGCATGTGTGTTCTTTTCACAAACCACACATGGATCCACCAGAGTTATTGCATGTGTGTTCTTTCCACACACCACATATGGATCAACCAGTGTCATTGCATGTGTGTTCTTTCCTCGAACCACATATGGATCAACCAATGTCATTGCATGCGTGTTCTTTCCACAAACCACATATGAATCCACCAGAGTCATTGCATGTGTGTTCTTTTCACAAACCACATATGGATTAACCAATGGCATTGCATGTGTGTTATTGTCACAAACCACAAATGGATCAACCAATGTCCTTGCATGTGTGTTATTTCCACAAACCACACATGGATCAACCAATGGCATTGCATGTGTGTTCTTTTCACAAACCACACATGGATCAACGAATGGCATTGCATGTGTGTTCTTTTCACAAACAACACATGGATCCACCAGAGTCATTGCATGTGTGTTCTTTCCACAAACCACATATGGATCAACCAGTGTCATTGCATGTGTGTTCTTTCCACAAACCACATATGGATCAACCAGTGGTCATTGCATCTGTGTTCTTTCCACAAACCACCTATGGATCCACTAGAGTCATTGCACGTGTGTTCTTTTCACAAACCACATATGGACCCACTACAGTCATTGCATGCGTGTTCTTATAGTACAACCAGCACTAGAGTCATTGCATGTGCATTCTTATACTAAAACCAGCACTAGAGTCAATGCATGTGTGTTCTTTTCACAAACCACATATGGATCCACCAGTGTTTACTGTATGTGTGTTGTTTCCACAAACCAGTTATGGATCCACCACTGTTCATTGCATGTGTGTTCTTTTCCACAAACCACACATGTATCAACCAATGGCATTGCATGTGTGTTCTTTTCACAAACCACACCTGGATCACCAATGGAATTGCATGTGTGTTCTTTTCACAAACCACACATGGATCCACCAGAGTCACTGCATGTGTGTTCTTTCCACAAACCACATATGGATCAACTAGTGTCATTGCATGTGTGTTCTTTCCACAAACCACATATGGATCAACTAGTGGTCATTGCATGTGTGTTCTTTCCACAAACCACATATGGATCCACCAATGTCATTGCATGTGTGTTCTATTCACAAACCACATATGGACCAACTAGAGTCAATGCATGTGTGTTCTTATACTAAACCTAGCACTAGAGTCATTGCATGTCTATTCTTATACTAAAACCAGCACTAGAGTCATTGCATGTGTGTTCTTTCCACAAACCACATATGGATCCACCAATGTCATTGCATGTTTGTTCTTTTCACAAACCACATATGGATTAACCAATGGCATTGCATCTGTGTTCTTTCCGCATACCACATATGGATCAACTAGTGTCATTGCATGTGTGTTCTTTCCACAAACCAGATATGGATCAACCAGTGTCATCGCATGTGTGTTCTTTCCACATACCACATATGGATCAACCAGTGGTCATTGCATGTGTGTTCTTTCCACAAACCACATATGGATCCACTAGAGTCATTGCATGTGTGTTCTTTTCACAAACCACATATGGACCCACTAGAGTCACTGCATGTGTGTTCTTTTGAAAAACCACACATGGATCCACCAGAGTCATTGCATGTGTATTCTTTTCACAAACCACACATGAATCAACCAATGGAATTGCATGTGTGTTCTTTTCACAAACCACACATGGATCCACCAGAGTCACTTCATGTGTGTTCTTTCCACAAACCACATATGGATCCACTAGAGTCATTGCATGTGTGTTCTTTTCACAAACCACCTATGGATTAACCAATCGCATTGCATGTGTGTTATTGTCACAGACCACATATGGATCAACCAATGTCCTTGCATGTGTGTTCCTGTCATGAACCACATATGGATCCACCAGTGTTCATTGCATGTGTGTTCTTTCCACAAACCACTCATGGATCCACCAGAGTCATTACATGTGTGTTCTTTCCACAAACTACACATGGATCAACCAGTGTCATTGCATGTGTGCTCCTGTCATGAACCACATATGGATCCACCAGTGTTCATTGCATGTGTGTTCTTTCCACAAACCACATATGGATCTACTAGAGTCATTGCATGTATGATCTTTTCACAAACAACATATGTATTAACCAATGGCATTGCATTTGTGTTATTGTCACAAACCACATATGGATCAACCAATGTCCTTGCATGTGTGTTCTTGTCATGAACCACATATGGATCCACCAGTGTTCATTGCATGTGTGTTCTTTCCACAAACCACACATGGATGCACAAGAGTCATTGCATGTGTGTTCTTTCCACAAACATCTAATGGATCAACCAGTGTCATTGCATGTGTGTTCTTTCCACAAACCACATATGGATCAACTAGTGGTCATTGCATGTGTGTTCTTTTCACAAACCACATATGGATCAACCAATGGCATTGCATGTGTGTTCTTTTCACAAACCACATATGGACCCACTAGTGTTCACTGCATGTATATTCTTTCCACAAACCACATATGGATCAACCAATGGCATTGCATGTGTGTTCTTTCCACAAACCACATATGGATCCACTAGAGTCATTGCATGTGTGTTGTTTTCACAAACCACATATGGACCCACTAGATTCATTGCATGTGTGTTCTTTTCACAAACCACACATGGATCCACTAGAGTCATTTGCGTGTGTGTTCTTTCCACAAACCACATATGGATCAACCAGTGTCATTGCATGTGTGTTCTTTCCACAAACCACATATGGATCAACCAATGTCATTGCATGTTTGTTCTTTCCACAAACCACATATGGATCCAGTAGATTCATTGCATGTGTGTTCTGTTCACAAACCACATATGGATTAACCAATCGCATAGCATGTGTGTTATTGTCACAGACCACATATGGACCAACCAATGTCCTTGCATGTGTGTTCCTATTATGAACCACATACGGATCCACCAGTGTTCATTGCATGTGTGTTCTTTCCACAAACCACACATGGATCCACCAGAGTCATTACATGTGTGTTCTTTCCACAAACTACACATGGATCAACCAGTGTCATTGCATGTGTGCTCCTGTCATGAACCATAGATGGATCCACCAGTGTTCATTGCATGTGTGTTCTTTCCACAAACCACATATGGATCTACTAGAGTCATTGCACGTATGATCTTTCCACAAACCACATATGTATTAACCAATGGCATTGCATTTGTGTTATTGTCACAAACCACATATGGGTCAACCAATGTCCTTGCATGTGTGTTCCTGTCATGAACCACATATGGATCCACCAGTGTTCATTGTATGTGTGTTCTTTCCACAAACCACACACGGATGCACCAGAGTCATTGCATGTGTGTTGTTTCCACAAACATCTAATGGATCAACAAGTGTCATTGCATGTGTGTTCTTTCCACAAACCACATTTGGATCAACTAGTGTTCACTGCATTTGTGTTGTTTCCACAAACCACATATGGGTCAACCAAGGGCATTGCATGTGTGTTCTTTCCACAAACCACATATGGATCCACTAGAGTCCATTGTCCTTTTCGCAAACCACATATGGACCCACTAGAGTCATTGCATGTGTGTTCGTTTCACAAACCACACATGGATCCACCAGAGTCATTGCATGTGTGTTCTTTCCACCAAACCACATATGGATCAACCAGTGTCATTGAATGTGTGTTCTTTCCACAAACCACATATGGATGAACCAATGTCATTGCATGTGTGTTCTATTCACAAACCACATATGGACCAACTAGAGGTCAATGCATGTGTGTTCTTATACTAACCGAGCACTAGAGTCATTGCATGTCTATTCTTATACTAAAACCGCACTAGAGTCATTGCAGTGTTGTTCTTTTCCACAAACCACATATGGATCCACCAATGTCATTGCATGTTTGTTCTTTTCACAACCCACATATGGATTAACCAATGCATTGCATGTGTGTTCTTTTTCACAAACCACACATGGATCTAACCAGAGTCATTGCATGTGTGTTCTTTCCACAAACCAGATATGGATCAAACCAGTGTCATCGGCATGTGGTTGTTCTTTCCCCATACCACATATGGATCAACCAGATGGTCATTGCATGTGTGTTCTTCCCACAAACCACATATGGATCCACTAGAGTCATTGCAT